>APFE030900214.1:74620-126633 GCA_000404065.3 Pinus taeda | reverse complement strand
ATAAGTATCATTAATCCCAGATCAATGGAGGTCATCCTAGCATAGGGAGTACGGTAGATACAATGATGCGTCCATCGGTAGTACTACTATGGTCCCTATCCTCATTTTCCTGCTCATTGATCAGATGAGAGGTACTTCCCATAAGTCCGAGACTTCATGGGTAGGATGCCTCAACAGGAGAATTAATCATCTTGTCCACAGGAGAATGAATCATCCTGTCCATTGGATGCCATGAGAACTAATCATCCTGGCCAGTGAATGCCATGGAGAACAAATCATCCTAAACTATAAGAGAACTAATCATCCTGCTCCATAGTCACCACAGATAACGAATCATCCTGGCCCATAGGAGAACTAATCATCCTGTTCCACAGTCACCACAGGGTGTCACAGGGGAAGGTTTAACCTTCACCCTATACATAGTGCACCACCAGGGGATGGTGAGTTTCCATGTGGTCACATGTTGCTCCAAGAAGTACCCCACGCCCCCCTGAAGCTCCCAGAGCTCAATACATCATACTCGACCCTCATAAGAGGGTCTTCGAACGACACCAAATCATTCTTGGAAAGTCAGGAATTTGACCTTTCCTAGGGGCTTTATCAAAATGTCGGCAACCTGTTCATCTGTATAGATATGTTGGAGCCTTATTGCTCCTCGCTACACCATATCTCGAATATAGTGGTACCTAATATCAATATGCTTGGAGCGATCATGAAATACGAGATTCTCTCATAAACGGATCCCAGTCTGGTTGTCACACAGAATCACGGTGGTATCCAATGTAAATCCAAATAGCTCACTGAAGAGCTTTTGCAACCAGATTGCCTTATAGGAGGCCATGCTAGCAGCAATGTACTCTACCTCGATGGCACTCAAAGCCATTGACTTGTACTTCCCACTCATCCAGGATATCGAGGCAGATCCCAAAGAGAAACAACACCCGGAAGTGCTCTTTCGGTCCACCACACTGCCTGCCCAATCAGCATCAGTATACCCAAGTAGTCTCACATCTCCGGCAATGTATCTCAACCCATGAGTGATTGTGCCATGAAGATATCTGAACAGATTCTTGGCACCAATCCAATGTGAGTGATGAGGCTAAACCATATGTTGACTCAATGTGTTGACTGCAAAGCATATATCCAGATGGGAGTTCAACAAGAACATTAATGCACCGACGAGTTGACGATACTCGGTAGCATTTCGTAAAACATGTCCGATAGCACTAGTGCTTAACTTCTTGAAGTCAAGCTCCATCAAGGTAGTTATGGGCTTGCAGTCCACCATGCTGAATCTCTCCAATATCTTCACCACATATTTTCCTTGAGATAGGAAAATCTCCCCTGGTTTTTGTCAAACTTCCAGTCCTAGGAAATAGTGCATAAGTCCTAGGCCTTTCATCTCAAACTCAGAAGCCAAATCCCTCTCACATTCATCAATGAGAGGGTATGCACTTGTTAGAAAGAGGTCATCAACATATAGCACCAGTATGAGAGGCTTGTCATCTATAACCTTAAAGTAAAGGTTAGGTTCAGCTTCACTCCTAGTGAATCCTAGCTTCATCAAGTAGCTATCGATCCTCTCATACCATGCTTGGGGTGCTTGCTTTAGCCCATAGAGGACCTTCTTCAACTGCACATATGAGATTCTCTATCATAAATCTCAAATCCTTCGGGTTGCTCCACATAGACTCCTCTTTGATCGAACCATGTAATAATGCAGTCTTGACATCCATCTGATGTAGGTTCCATCCTTGCGAAGCAGCAAGGGCTATGATCGAGCGGATGGTGGTAGATCAAGAAACAGGTGAAAATATCTCGTCATATTCTATACCTTCCTTTTGGGAGAAGCCATGAGCGACAAAACAAGCCTTATACTTTTCTGCACTTCCATCAATTGCATGCTTTATCTTGTAAAGCCATTTTGAAGTGACAACTTCTTTGTCCTGGGATTTGGGGACCACATCCCAAACATCATTTTTCATAATGGACTCATATTCCTTGGTCATAGCATCCTTCCATACTTGATGCTTGAGGGCATCTGTGAATGACGAAGGCTCATTTTGGATGATCATGCTCATGATGGTCAGGTATCCCTGATACCTATTCGGCTTCTTACTTTCACGGAAGGTTCATCGGGGTGCAATGTGTTCTTCAGCATCATCAAGTGTCACCCTAAGCCATGAAGGCCTCTTCTTAGAAGAGGAAGGCTCTTGCGGGGGAGGATCAATAGGATCCATAGGTTCTTCCACATCAGGCATCGTCTCATCTTCCTTTTCCTTCGGTTCCCCAGTGTCAACTTCTTTAGATTCCCTTAAAGTAGGAAGATTGTCTACTTTTCTAAGAGCCATATCTTTTTCAAAGGTGACATCATGACTAATCTTGACTTCCCTTTGACTAGCTACATAGATTCTATAGCCCTTAGTATTTTCGCTATAGCCCACAAAGATTCCTTTCTTTCCAGATGCACCCAAGTTATTCCTTTTCTCTTTCGGCACATGAAAATATACAGGGCTTCCAAAAATTATAAAATGTGATACGTCAAGTTTTTTTCCGGTGAACATTTCTTCGGGAGTCTTGGAACCCAATCCTTGATGAGGGCATTGGTTTTGTACATATATGGTTGTATTTGTAGCTTCAGCCCATAGAAACTTTAGAAGTCTTTGATCATGGAGCATAGCATGGACAGCTTCCACAATTGTACGATTCTTTATTTCTGCCACACCATTCTGCTCAGGAGTATATGGTGTGGTAGTCTCCCTCTTAATGCCAGCCTCTTTATAAAAGTCATGAAACTCATTGGATTCATACTCAGTCCCATTATCAGTCCTTAAGATCTTGATCTTATTTTCGGTTTGATTCTTGATCAAGGCTTTGAAGTGTTGAAACCAGGAGAACACTTCATCCTTATTTTTCAAGAAATATATCCAAGTCTTGCGTGAATAATCATCTGTAAAAATGAGGTAATATAAATATCCTCCCAAGGAGTTCACAAGCATCATACCAAATATGTTTGAGTGAACCAACTGCATTATATCAGAGGTCTTTCTTTGGCTTGAGGGGAATGGTCCCCTTTTGAGTTTTCCTTCAGCACATCTTGGACATACACCTTCTTGCTCTAATCTAAACTTGGGCATCTCGGTCACCATTTTTCTTACATCGGGTATAGCTTTATAATGAAGGTGAGCAAACCTCCGATGCCATAGTTCGGACTGAAGAGATGTGTCATAAGACATGACACCCAATGGACTTCCTCCGACCTGATATAATGAATCAACTCAAAACCTTAGAGTAATAGCATCTTTAGAGTTCTTTTTCCATACATGTACCTTGGCATCGCCGAAAGCCACCTTGTAGCCTTTTTCTTCCATTGCTGAAATGGACACCAGGTTCTTTTTTAGATCAGGTACATATAATACATCTTGTAAGTGAATGGTATTACCCTGATTCAATTGAAGAGTAACATTTCCTACGCCTTTCACAGGATATTTTGAATTATCTCCAAGAACAATTTCAAAGTTGGTTTCCTTCTCTATCAAGTTATAGAGAGCTTCTTTGTAACTAGTGAAGTGCCTTGAGGTACCACTATCAATAAGCCAATTTCCCAGCGAGTCCGGGGGAGCAGTAGTAGATAGAGTTGTTGGTAGATAATATTCATCTTGCTTGTTGTTAATAGTGTTAGATTCATACCTAGAATTTCTTGCCCTCTTGAATGGTTGTCCTCTTCCTTGATTTCCAACACTTCTTTTACCTCTGCCATTTGACCTGCCATTCCTTTGATTGCCTTGAGAGGGATTTTGATCATTGTCCCAGTGTGAGTCCCTTTTATCAAGGCACTCCCTTGCATATGACCCGTTTTATTGCAATTGTAACATCGTCCTTTTCTTCCATCCTTGGTCCAGCCTTTCCTTTAAATTTAGCCCCATAATTGTTTCTTCTTTTAATATGAGAAGAAAAGGCAAAGGGATGACCTTTAAGTATAGGAATTTCTTGCTCTTCCATCCTTATTTCTTCTTGAATGCATCTAGTCATTAATTCCTTAAATCCAAGAATTACATTATTGCTGAGAAGAGTAGTCCTGAAAATATACCATTCAGATGGAAGTCCTCCAAGAGTTGTGAGTGTCATTTCCCTGTCAAGAATTAATTTCCCAATATATAGGAGATCATTCTTGATCTCGATGATCCTTAAGAAATATAATTGCATACTCTCATCTTTTCCCTTCTTAATTTCCTTCAGCTTATTTCTAAGAAACAAGACTTGATTTGCATCATTAACTTTAAATAGACTCATTAGTCTATCGTATATTTCCTTGGAGGTGTTCAACTCGGAAACATAGGCCACCAAGCGCTTGTCGATAGAGTCCCGGATGATCTTCCTTGCTTTGACTTCTCGCTTGGTCCATTTGTTCCTAGTAGTAGCAGATGCATTTGATGGAGGCTCAACAATCCCACCTCTCACATGGTCCAACACTTCCTGCTCTTCTAATGTTAGATTGAGAGACATCTTCCATCCGTGATAGTCAGACTTCTCACGGAGTTTACCTTTAGCAGGGAAGTGTGTTGAGGACCCCATGATTTCGTTTTAAGATAGCCTTTCCAACCTTCTCTTTGATGATTGCTCTTGCTCTTGCTCTTGCTTGGGCTTTTTCTTCACCTTAGCTCTGAAACAAAGTTAAATTATGGTATGTTCTATGCTTAAAGCAGTTTAATTATTTTTCTTCTTATTAGCCATAGATTAGCAATCACATATACATTAAGTAAAATGCAAATAGAACATTAAATGATCAATATAAAACAAGCCATGACAAGAAACACAAGATGTGGCGGCTAGCCAGGGACAAACCCCAATTCGAGTAAACCCTTTGATCAAATGTTCTTTTATCTTCAATAATTCAGTAGAGAGAAATAGTACAAAATCTGAATTCTGTAATTTTATATCAGCAACAGCAAACCCTAGATCAGCAAAGTCAAACTTGGTCAAACTAGCTGAAATTGACCTTTAAAATACTTGGTTAATTTCCGGTCAACTTGTCCTTGAACAGCCTGAAGAAGCAACCCTTGAAAAGCCCCAAAAGTTCAGTCAATTTTCAGATTTCAGAAGTCAATTTACAGCCCTAAACTAGGGCAGTCAATACCAGTCAAACCAGAGGTCAGATCACCTCGATTTTCGTCCAAAAATTGTGGTCTACCTAGGAGAGGCAACCACACCCAATCCACACTTTTGAAAGGTCAACGCTTGGTCAACGCTAGTCAAAGAGATGACCTACTGCCCTAGTGTCCTTCTTTCTATGTCTTCTTTTCCCTAAGACATCTTTCTTTCAACCACACGTGTGTGAGAGAGAGAGAGAGAGAGAAGATGAGTGAATTGGATTGTCCAAATGAGGAGTATGCTCCTTGTATTTATATGCAAACATTGAGGTTGAATAGACATGACTATTGAGCTTCTGAGCCTACATAAGTTTGCTGGCCGACTTTGACAATTTGTCCATAATCAAAATAAATTCATATCTCCATAAATACTTATCGGAATCGGATGATATTTAGATCAATCCTACACCTCTTGATGAGAGGAATCTAGGAAAAATATCAGAAGCCATAAATAAGGTGATCCACATGGATTTTGGCCCTAGTTTCCAATTTTAACACATTCTTTACACTTCCTTGAATATGAAAAAAAATACTTGAATAGAGTGGGCCAATAATAGCCTGCTCATAAGACTTTATGTGCAATGGTTTCTCCTCCAAAATGCCCACTAGAAGGTTCATCATGTAACTCCACTAAAACCTTTTATGCATTAGATGTCTTAAGGCATCTTAGTAAAAAATCATCATAATTGTTTCTAAAAAGAATGTCATTAATTAATTGATATTTAGACAAATTCAACCATAAAGCTCTTTTTTGTTTGATTGATAGATGGTTCAGAGAAGTACCATGAATTAAGAAATTTTTTATATCTACATACCATGTATTTGTTGGTACAAGTACGTACAAAATGTGTTCTTAATTCATTTCAAATTCATTGTGCCATCCTACCTCAAAATTGGGTCTTTGATATTCCTCTAAGTGATATCATTCTGCTTCAGCTAATAATTTACATAGACCTTGTCCTCTTATGACATTAGATGGTTTAATTTCTAAATCATATTCTTGCAATGTAGTCATCTAGTTTTCTCTTTTTTCTCCTAATTCATTTTGAACCAACAAATTTCTAACTACGGGATGGGGAACTATCACTTTAGTATGGGATTTCAACAAAAAGGTCTAAAGTGTTTGACTGATTTATAGACAGCATAAGCTTGTTTATCTTTTTTTGGATATTTTAATTCAGCATCTTAAAAGCCAAAACTCATAAATTAAATAGGAATTTCGTATGTTTAGGATTCTTATGAGTAAGAATTGTTGCATAATATATATTAGATCCAAATGTGTACAAAAAAAATCTTTATCAAAATTTGGACTGATTAATGATGGAAAAGTAGTAATGGCTTCTTTGATTTTTTGAAAAACATATTTTTCTAGAGATCCCCATTTAAACACATGATCTTTTTTAATCATATCTTCCATTGGTCTAACTATTTCAACAAAACTTGGAATAAATCTTAGAACAAAATTAATATTTCCCATAAACATTTGCAAAGCTTTTTTATTATGAGGAAGAACAATTTGCAGTATTGATTTGATTCTATCTAGATTAAGAACAATACCTTTTTAGAAACTATAAATCCCAATAATTTGCCCTCAATGATAGAAAATATCATTTTTTTGGATTTAATGGGATTCCATATTTTCGACATCTTTCAAATATTTTCCTCAAATGATGAACATGTTGAATTCTTTTCTTTGAATAAATCGTGATATCATCCATATATACCATAATGAATTTATTAATGACTCCATTAAAATCAATATCCATGGCTCATTTAAAAGTAGCCCCAGCATTGATTAATCCAAATGGCATCTTTTTATAGGCATATGTGCCCCATTTGGTTTGAAAAGTGGTTTTAATTAGATATTTGGTGCAACCAAAATCTGATAATAACCAGATAATCCATCAAAAAGAGAGAACATTTCAAATCCTACAACTGATTGAAGAATCTATTCCATTGGAAGGACATGATAATTGTCTTTTTCAGATGATTTATTCACATTTTGAAAGACACTGCAAATTTTGATATCTTTGTTTTTCTTTCGAACTAGAACTAAATTTGATACCCATTGTGAATGGCTGACTAGAAAAATAATTCGAACTTAAAAAATAAAAATAAAAAAACAGTTTCATCTTTAATCTAGCATTCACGTCTAGGATGCATTTTTCTTATTTTTCGCTTAAAAGTTTGAGTGTCAGATTTGATTGGAATTACATGTTGTATGATTTTAGTATCATAAACTTTCAAATCATAATAAATCCAAGTGAAAACATCCTTGTATTTCTTGAATAATTTGATAAATCTGGATCTTTCTGTAGGTGTACATTGCTTCCCAAAATAACATTTTGAGGTTGTTTTTATGTTCACGGATTAATAACTTCAAATTTCATTGAAGAACTATTAGTTTTGCAATTTGTACTTTCTTTGAATTTATTTTGAAAATCATATAAATTTTCCAATCAGACTATGGATTTTGGAATAAAAATTTGATTTTTTGAATCATATAGTAAGTCAGATTGCAATTGAGCAATATGTTGATCTTCATCAATAAAACATCCTTTGAAAATGTCTTCTAAGGTTAAGAAATAATTAATTTGATCATGATCATCAAATAATCTCAGATTTTGAATATTATCGAGAATTTAAGGCCTGAACAAAATTTCGGCTAAAAAATGTTATAGAGAAACATTTTCAACTGTCAGTAGCTTTGATGCAACATTATCAAGTAGATCAGAATCAAAATTTTGAGAACAGGGTATAGAATCTAACTCAAATTTATCAAATTTATGAGCTAAGTCTCATACTTCTTGTATGTAATTTTTTAAGAGGTTGGATACACAATGAATGGTTTTATTGCATTGTTTTACAATAATTTCATAATCGCCTAAAACTATGATATTTTTTATATCCATTTCTATGCCTTTGTGAATACCTTGTAATAAAGCCTTGTATTCAACTACATTATTTGTACAAGGGAAATTCAATAAGCAAGAAAGAATAAATGTACTCCCCTGTGAATCAATTAAGACACATTTGATACTAGCACCATCATTTGATTTGGATCCATCAAAGTATAATGTCCAACTATCAATCTAATCAGTTGTAAATATGGATGGAGCCTCTGTATAAGAAATTTGCCTTGTATTTGAGGCTCGTACTTGGAGAAAGTTCAAGAATTCAATTCGAGTTTCTGATACGAATGATTCTTCAGATGAAAAATTACCGAGATATGTATCAAATGTATAATTACCTAATGAAGATTTGGGAGAATTTATTGGCTCATTGGTATTTTCAAGGTCGGTAATTGTATGTTTCATGTGTTATTCACGGTCAACCTTTAGTTTATTTGGTTTACCGTTTAAGGGTAACCATAAATGAGACCAATTTGTAGAAAAATAACCATTAAGTTTTTCTGGCCAATCTCGACTAAGAATTAACCATAAGATCATGGAATATATGTGACAATAATGTCAATGATCTGAAAAAATTTGGGATTTGAAGCAAGTCTGATTGAACATTTTTTATTTATTCTAAAACTTCTACACTTTATCTATCCAGTTGAAAAATTGGAGTAGATGATTTTGTAGGATTCATATTTAATTTCTAAACAACAAATAAGGGCATTACATTATATGAAGCCCCTGAACTGACTAAGCAATTACGTATATTTTTGTTGCATATTTCAAAAGTTAATAAGAAAGGAGGAGTTTGAGATGATGACCTATCTCCAATCAAAGTTGCATTAATGTTCGAAAAAAATTTAGATGGAGCTTTATTTGAATTAGAATTTTTAAAAGGGTCATTTGTTAGAGCTTTTATCAATTTATCTCTTTGCTGAGTGAGTTTTGATCATTCAAATAAAGAGATATTATCTCTAGTTTTTTTCATCTCTTCAATTAAATCATAACCTAAATGCTCAGTGATAGGAAGAGCATTAGATGTAGAAGTAGCCTTATCATCAATTTGAGTTTTCTTTGTTTGAGCTAGAGAATTGGGATTTGATGTGGAGACTTGATTTGGAGAAGCACCTTGACTTTTTGATCTAGTTTGTATAGTGTTAATTTTTTCTTCATCTTCAACAAAATCATTATCAATTATTCCTGCTTGAGAAAGATCCCATAAGACAATAATTTTAATAGATTCTTCTTCTTTCTTTCATTCATTCTCACTTTCAATAAATACTTTAAACATGTTTATGAAAGCGGAACAAGTTTTTTTAGAATGTTTATCATTATGATCTCGACAAAAATCATTATGAGCATAATCATCAATGTTGAATTGTTCAAGACAATTTGATTAGGATTGGGAGGTGGATTCCTTATAAAATGTCTCCAATTTTTTTATTACATGAGTTTCAGAAAGGACATTTTTCACATTCGTTATCTCAATCGACATTTTTTTATTACCTTTTGAATAGATTCTAAATAATTATTATCTTTTTCTTTTTTTTGATCCTCTTTTACGAGTTGAAGGATTTTTAGAGGAAGATGTTGTTTTATTTCTTTCTTGTCCTAATGCATGTTTCATATCAAACTTTAATATTTGTTTTTCAACATTTAAGGCCTCTTCCATGTTTAGGGCTAATGTGGTTTTTTCTGCTCTAATAACAGAAAATGTAATATCAAAAGGAAGAGCAGTAGTATAGACCTCATTTATCACATCATCACATAGACTAGAAGCTACAGGGATTCTATTAAGGATAGAAAGAAATATGTTATTAAAATCTTTGATTGATTCTCCTAAATCCATTTTGATATTTGATAATTCAACAACTAAGGTTGTTTTGTTTTTATCTTCTCCATACATTTTGATAAATATTTTGTCACATATTCCTAAGTAGTGCCATCATCTATGGTGAAATACCAAGCAGTTTATTTTCCTTCAAAAGTGAAAGGAAACAATTTTCAAACTTGGTATTCATGTTGAACTGCACCTAACTTAAGAGATAACATGAATTGTTTAACATGTTCTTCGGTAGTAATAGGACCATCAGGATTATACTTTGGAAGCCATAGTTTAGAATGTTTAGGTAAATCATGTTGATCTCCTACAACAATAATAGGTACAAAGGATAGATAGGGTCGACCTACCATAGGTGACTTTGGAGAGGATGAACTTGAACTTTATGAATGAGGTGACGGGAGGCCTTGAAAAGGAGGACCTAAAGGAGGGATAATCGAAGGTGGAGGGACCAATATTTGCATAATTGATGAAGTGGATGAAATTGGAACCTGAACCGAAGTAGTTGAGGAATTTACTATTTGAGATGCAATAGGATCGGTTTCCCAATCAACTTATTCCAAAGGGAATAGTGGGTTTATAAAAGTTGTAAACTCAGATGCAGCTCTAGGACTGGTTTTTGTTGATGATCTAGGACTATCTTCAGACAAGGATGATATTACAGCTTTGACCTCATGCCTGGGTCTTCTCCTTCTAGATATATCAAATAATATAGGGGATAAACATGAGACTTTTCTTTGAGATCGAGTATATACTCTAGAAAATTGAACTTGAGGATGCATAAGAACAGATCATACCTCAGTTGATTCTTCTCGTGAGATTGTAGATGTTGATGAAACCTGTAAGGGTTCAGTTGGTTGAACAACTATAGATGATGTGCTAATATCGAATTATGTTATAGGATGAATATGCTCAAAAGGTTTATCAGCCATACAATATTTATCGCCCTCCTTCTAGCCCAAAATTGTTGATAGGCAGAAATATTTCTCCTACAACTAGTGAGTATTTACCCAATCAGGGTCCCAATTAGACTCTTTTTCATTTAGATGGTCATATACTCTCCAGAACAAAGGCATGGTTTCCTATGTTATCTAAAACTAAAATTAAACTAAGAAAAACTATGATTAATCTAAGAAAAATATATTATATATTCTAATACTTTACAAATCATGAAGACAATCTGATGGTATGATAAGATCAATTTAAACAACAGAGATTAAAGGATTTAAATGAACTTCAAAACTTATTCAAAAATAAAATTTTGTAGTCTTCACCATTTCTCGACCCTTTGCACCAACATAAAAGGGTTTATACATACTAAAAAAATAAGATAAGTCTTGAAATAAGAAAATAAACATATTTTCTGAAATTAAATGCTTAATTCTAAAAATATAAATTCTATCATTGTTCAACTGATAACTGCCTAAGAAGTACAAAACTTTTCCTCATCTTCAGAATCTTTGCAGTTGAGACGGAGCAATAGGTGGGATGCATGAACTTCGATATGCTTTTCCAATTGTGAATATACTTGGGAAACAACAGAGAAATGAATGGAAGGAAACTTATTAATGTTGATTTGGAAACTGGCAATCAAACCTTTGACCTTTTTCTTTCTTTTCTGATACTTTATTTCAAAATTAGCAATAAGCTTGATTTGTTCAAAAGGCAATTGTAGAAATTTCTGGAAAGTTTGTTGTTTCATTACTTTAATCCTTTTGATTTCTACTTGGTCCTTTGTAACAATATCTTTTTTTGGCTTCTTTAATTCTCCTACAATGGTTTCCTTTAGTGGCTCAGAACCTGACAGGTCGAATTCTTCTATAAAGTTTGTCCCTTTCTCCTAGATTGTCAAATGTTGTCCTTGTGTTATTTGTATCCATTTTCTAATTCCTTTGGCTTCATCTTCCATGAAGCTCAAGGATGCAAGAATCAACCTCTTATATTTATTTGAATCTTTTAGAATCTCATCAGATTGAAATTCCTTTTCCTAATCAAGAATAGACAAAGA
The DNA here is from genome assembly GCA_000404065.3 of Pinus taeda. NCBI lineage: Eukaryota > Viridiplantae > Streptophyta > Pinopsida > Pinales > Pinaceae > Pinus > Pinus taeda. Next base: position 114,735 of record APFE030900214.1, on the reverse strand, counting down.
AAAAAATAATAATAATAATAACATATTTGTCTTCTTCTATTAACAAAACAATCCTTCCATTTAAGTCTGTAATTTCTCTTTTATAGAAATTTGATTGTTTTTTCCTTAAAATCAGACAAATTTGTAAATCTTTCTATCTAAAAACTCCTAGACTCTATGTGGTTTCTTGATTCTGATATAGTCTAATCTAAAGAGATTTGATTTTCTCTTTTAAAGTTGTGATCGTAATCTTAGAATTAATTTCAATTTCTTCCTTCCAAATGCAGATTTTCTCTTCATACATTTTTGTTAATTCCTGAATGTGTTGTTCATGTTTTGAATTCACCTCTTTCAATCCTTCCTAAAAATTATTTTGTATATTTTCCCTTTCTATAATGAATCCTTGAATTAGAGTTGCAGAATACTTCTGCCAGTTTTCTTCATTAAATAATTCACTTTTCTCCAATTTTTCTATAAAACAATAATTTTTTGTAGACTATTATCATATGAGGTTGCAAACTCATTCAAATGATATTGGTTTTAATTAAAAAAAACTCCTAAGGCTTGAAAGGAATCTTGGAATTTTCTTTCACATCTCCTTGAGCCTGTCAAGTGAATTGAAACAGTCCCTCAATAATCATGTTTTATTTTCTTTGTTATTCTTACAATTGATTTTGTTTGAGAATTGAAATAATAATATGTCATAGAAGGATTTGTATTTGGAACTGCCTCTAACTCATAAACTAGATTGAAAATAAATGATTCCAAAATAATCTTGGTAGAAATGGGTGTTACTGAGGTCTTAGGAGATGTAGTTGAAATAGTATTTTTTTAATGAGATTCCATTGCCTTATTATTTTTCTTGGTGTTGGTTTCACCAGATATTTTCTTTTCTTTCTCCTCAACTTCCATTTCTTTGCTTGTTGTAGTTTCTAGTTTCTTCTAGTCTGCTTCCTCAGGGAAATTATTTACAATAATTTATTGTTCAATTGTTCTTTCACTTTCTATTTTTTTGTCGTTACTACACTTTACTTCTTCTCTTTCAAAATTTCCATCGTTGTGACCTCTCCTTGCTTACATGTGACAACATCTTCTACTTTTTCAATTTCAACCTTTTGTTCCTTTTGAGAGACAACAGAATGATTGGAAGTGATTTGATTGAAATTAAATTGAAATAATTCAAAAGATTTTAATTATTCAAACGAAATGTTGAGACAAAGACCTTTTTATTTTAAGAAATTTTCAAATAATTTTTCTCTAAACTTTTGTAACTGGTCTCTTGTTTCAATGTCTAATAGTTTTCCTCTTTGAATAGCTTGCTGGAACTCATCAATATCTATGAAAATCTCATCAAATTGAGGCTCCTGATGAGTGAATATTTTCATATAGTTGACTATTATATAATGATTGTTAATAATCCCATTAAGATCATAGTCATAATAAGGTAGAAAATATAACAAAACTGCTTGAAGCTCTTCAGCTTCCTTGAATCCATGTCCTTTGTCCCTAATATTTATCTCACCGAACTTAATTGGAAAAATAGGCAAAATTTTATTTTGTAATTTAATTAACTTTTTAGTTTGGACATTTAAAGCATATTGATTTGCAACTTCTCTCAGAGCAAGCCTTTTAGGGATATAACAGGGTAAAAGGTGAGGACCAACCTCACTTCCAAAAACTCTTATATAGTAAAATGACTCCTCTACAAACTAATGACCAATGGATTATAGGCATTCTTTCAGATTTTGACTAATTCTGGGAGGTGTTTTTCCAAACATGGTTTCATAAAAAGGGATTATGACATAATCAAAAATATCATAAAAATGAAATTCAAAATTTGATGTTGGAAATAATACTGAGAGGGGGGTGAATCAGTATTATCAGATCAATAATTTAATTTCCCAAAAAAAATTATATATGCTACTTCATCTAAGTGAACTAGCATGTACACGTGACTGTACTTAAAGCAACCAGCGTATATGCAGAGAACTTTTGATTTTGACATTTTATCTTGTATTGAACTTTAAGCAGTATATCAGGGATGTATTAGACAGTGCAGTGAAAGTAGAATAAAGCATCACACATAAGTAACACACATGAACACCAAGATATAAGGTGGAAACCCAATGTGGGTAAAAACCACCTGCTACTGTCATCTTTGTCTTCTTTTAATAATAAGAAAATTTGTTTACAATCTTGTACTGGTGCAGACTCATACCAGTATGCAAGCACCCACCTACAAAAGGCTACAACCTTCTCTCATTCTCCAGCTACTACTAGAAGGGAGCTACAACCCCCTAGCTCTTGTACTATCTAATATGTTTACTAGTACATAGGTGCTAGCCTACAGAAAACTCCACTCTTCTAACAAGGACCACGTTTCATGAATCTTCAGACTGGATGCTCCTAGAACACAACACCACAATCTGAAGATCATGTTTCATTCAATTTTCATACTGGACCCATCAACAACATCATAACTGCAAAACAATCATCAAGTACATATGCATCAACCAATCACTGAAACTCAATCACCATAACCTGAATCTGATTATTCAAGACACTGTCACCAAATTACAATCACCGGAACCCAAAACTCTGCAACAACAAATAGAAACAACTGAAACATACTTCAAAAGGTATACGCTACTTCCATGTGTCAAACCAGTGTGTATACGCACTTTTATCAAAGCCAACCAGTGTACACATCTGTAAATATTAATTCATAATTTTCTAGACTTCAATTATACCCAAATCATAACATTTACAGAATAACACATGTGTCAGTATTCAAATCTAGACCATACAAGATCAAACCACATAATGATAATTCATTTCAAGTCTCAATATCCCGATCCATCATTAGATCTTATCCCTCATCAACCGCTAAGGTTCATCCTTGGTTCAGATCAAGTAGAGCACCATAAGCCAATAACCTGCATACTAGATCTCCCACTTCATCAGATATTTGATACTTTCACACCATGGCCTAATGATCTTCTCCTCCTTATATATTTTTAGGCCTTTCTCAATACCATGGATCAAAACCACTTCGGACCAATACCTTGGACCAAATACCTCAGACCAAAAACTTAGTTTTCCAACATATACGCACTTTTCCTTCTATGAAAGTGTGTGTGTACATATATGCTACTTGTGTTCAGTGAACCTACGTGTATACACAGATTGGTCAAGGTGAACCTGTGTATACCTCTCTTTCTTCATTCTCTGTAGTCTGATCTATAATTCTTTGTTGTTGACATGCTGCACCGTGATCTTTCATCTGAATGAGTTGCCATCAAGGATAACACCTGTATCATAATTCCAACAATCTCCCCCTTTGGACTTGATGGCAACAACAACACCAAGTCACTCTCCCCCTTTGACATCAAGGGCAAAGGGTGGAATAAGATAATTTCTCCCTTTGACATACATTATGCTAGTCATGCTCCCCCTTAGTACATGCTGAAATCTCTGAATGAGCTCCCTGTTGTACATGTTGAGATGTATTGAAACCGTCCATGCTCTTCCTAAGTACAAGTAGAGTAAAAAAAAATATGTTCTAAGAGAATAACATGACTCTATAACTCAACTATGTGAGGATGACCTTCCTATCACCAATAACTCATACATACATCCATCTCCCAACTAAATGGGGATATACCAAATTTAACTCATCCAACCAACCAAGTGGGGATATACCAATTGTTTATACATGACAGAAACAAGAAATATTACATCATATATCCCATGTAAAGTGGGGATACAAATTACACCATTTGTCCAAGAGGACTCATATCACTTCCTAGACTTTTACATGACTTGAGTAACAAATGGTATAAATATCTAAAGTCATAGATGGACTCAACCATAATGCCAACAATGTTGAATGTACGTGAAGGCTAATGCTCCCCCTGAACCTATGATATATGTGCATTGTTAACAGGCCAATGACCAAGGCATATTTGTCAGTCAGAGCATATAGACATTAATCATCAATATCAGTCAGAGCACCCATATCAAATCCTGCCCCACAATTTTCTTGTCTAAAACACATATATGCTCCTTTACCCATAGAAACCCTCATGTGTACACGGCTATACTTCATGAAATATGCGTATAATAGCATTTTTTTGAAAAAGGTTGGATTTAACAGCAGGATGATGCAGCCATTACTCCCAGCTTTTGTCTGAGATATTCAAATGTCTCTCTGGGCAGTGGTTTAGTGAATATATCTGCAACCTGTTCTTTGGAGGGAACGTACTCCAATTTGACCTTTTGTTCAAGCACTTGTTCATGTAGAAAATGGTATTTGATGGGTATGTGCTTGGTCTTGGAGTGCATGACTGGATTCTTTGAAATATTGATGGCACTTGTATTATCACATAGAATGGATATGGGTGGAGTGCATGTGATCTTAATATCTTGCAAGGTTTGTATCATCCAAAGAATTTGTGTGCAGTAAGATGCAGCAGCCACATATTCTGCTTCAGGTGTAGATAGTGCCACATATTGAACTTTGTTTCTTGCTGAACCAGGACACTTACCTGGAACCCATATAGAATGCACCACCACTAGTGTTTTTTCTATCATCAACACTTCCTGCCCAATCTACATCTGTATATGCATGAAAAGTGATATCTATACCTCTAGGATACCATAAATCAAAGTTATGTGTTCCTTGAAGATATTTGAAAATTCTTTTGACTGCCTAAAGGTGTGATTCCTTTGGATTTGCTTGGAATCTTCCAACTTTTCCTACTACATGCATGATGTCAGGTCAAGTACCTATTAGATAAAGTAGACTGCCAATCATGGATCTATAATTTGGTTGATGTACTTCTGTTGATTCATCATTTGAGCTAAGACTGCATCTTGTTACCATTGGGGTACATACTGGTTTAGAATCTTCCATGTCGTACCTTTTCAAGATCTATTTGAGATATTTAGTTTGTGAAATAAAAATACCATCTTTCTTTGGTTGAACTTGTAGACCAAGAAAATAGGTAAGTTCACCAAGCAAGGACATTTCAAATTCTTGCTACATTACTGAAGCAAAATTCTAACTCATGGATTCTTCATTGCTACCAAAAATGATATCATCAACATAAACAACAATAATTAGCAATTTATCAGTGTCAATATTTGTATATAGATTGTTATCTGCTGAACCTTTTGAAAAACCTTGTTGGTGTAGATATTTGTCAAGACGGTAATACCAGGCCCTTGGACCTTGTTTCAGACCATAGAGAGCCTTTTTTCGTTTGCATACAAGTTTTGCATCATTTCCAAGAATGAATCCTTCTGGTTGTTCAATATAAACTTCTTCTTCTAAATATCCATTAAGGAAAGCAGATTTTACATCCATTTGGTATACTTTGAATTTCTGAAAGCTAGAAAGAGCAAGAAACAACCTTATGGATTCAAGTCTAGCAACAGGTGCAAAAGTTTCTTCAAAATCTATACCTTCATGTTGAGCATACCCTTTACAAACAAGTCTGACCTTGTTTCTAATGACTTCTCCATTTTCATTCAGCTTGTTTTTGAATATATATTTAGTTCCTATGATATTTTTATCATGAGGTCTAGGAACTAATTCCCAAGTATTATTCTTTTCAATTTGCTCAAGTTCTTCATTCATAGCCTTGACCCAACATTCATCCTCACATGCTTCATTTACATTTTGAGGTTCGGTGGAGGATAGTAATGTTAGATAGCTTGCGTTTTCTGTAATAGTTCTTCTTGTCTGTACACCTGCCTATTTTTCCCCTAAAATTTGAGTTTCTCGATGATTTTTCTTAACATACCTAGACGAAGTCTTTTCTTCTACTGTTATCTCTTCTTCTGGTGCTTCATTGGTTTCTTCTTCAATATCATCATGATTTGATGAGGGAAAATACTCCCCATCTTCTTCATTGTCATAATCTTATGTTTCCGTTTGTTTTGGATTTTTGCATGCTTCATCAACTATAACATCAATACTTTCAAAAAATTTCCCAAGTCTTTTATTATAAAATTTATATCCTTTACTTCGGGAAGAGTAACCAAGAAGAATACCTTCATCTGCTCTGGGCTCAAACTTACCAATTTTATCATCAGTCCTTTTGATATAACATTTGCTCCCAAAAACTTTAGAGTATTTTACAGTAGGAGTCTTACCATACCAAAGTTCATGTGGAGTTTGAGTGCTATTAACCCGAACATTTTCTTGGTTGAGAATAGTTACGGCGGAGAATCCAGCTTCACCCCAGAAGGTTGTAGGAGTTCTAAATTAATCTAGCATAGCTTGAGCCATTTCTTGAACAGTTATGTTCATTCTTTCTACCGCTCCATTTTGCTGAGGAGTCCTTGCGGTGGAGAATTGCCTTTTTATTCCATGTTGTTCACAAAAGTAAAAGAATTCATCTGAGGTAAATTCTCCTCCTCGAGCTAATCTGAGGCATTTGATTTTTCGATCTGATTCATTTTCAACCAAATCTTTGAAGGCTTGGAACTTTTCAAATGCTTCATCTTTATGCTTTAGCAAACCTATCCAACAAATTCTAAAAAAGTCATCAATGAATAAAATAAAGTATTCTTCTCCACGAAGTGACTTTTTCCTTGATGGTGCACATAAATCAGTATGAAAAAGGTCAAGAGGCTTACTAGATGACCCTTCTTTTTCAATGAAGTGAGCTCTGGTTTGCTTACCGAATTGACATGGTTTGCATATTGTATTTTCAAGGATTCTGATAGCTGAAAGATCACGAACAGCCTTGAATCTACATGCTTTTCTTATTTGAGAAAAGCTTAGACGTCCCAATCTTCTATGCCACAGCCAGTTTTCATGATTTTTGCTTAGATAACATTGTTGTCGTCCTCTCTTGAGTATGTACAAGTTGTTTAGAGTTCTTGTACCTTTGATCATGGTCTCCCCAATATCAAGTTCACGAACAACACATCCGTTTGATCGAAACACCACTTTATTTCCTTGATCACACATTTGACTAACACTCAATAGGTTATGCTTTAAACATCTACATACATAACATTTCCATATTTAACATTTTCTTTCAAGAAAATAGATCCTTTACCTTTTATGACAGCAAGAGTGTCGTTTCCAAATGAGACATTCTTTGCCTTTTCTAAGGCATTATATGAGTGAAGTTTTTCTTTGTCACTTGTCATGTGTTTTGAGCATCCACTATCGATGTACCACTGATTTTCTTGTCCTTCTGCATACAAGGCTATACCACATCTTTCTGTTTGAGATTCTTTCCTTCTCTATATCTTGGGATTTAATGGAGTTTGCTCCTTTTGAGATGATTGCCGAAATTTGCTCCTGCATTCAGATTCTTCATGACCAAATTTGTTATAGATTGAGCATTCTATTTCATTTTCATGAAGAGCAAAGTTATTATAGGAAATTTTCTTAACCCCTGTTACATTCCTTTGATTTCGTGCTTCTCTAGTCATGATGGTTTTGTAAGAAACACATTGAGCAGCTTTGTGTCCAAAATTATGACATGAAAAACATTGCCCATTAAAGAAGTTCCTATGACTATCGAATCTATTGACCTAGTGATTGTAGTTTATATTGATATTCATCTTTGGAGAAAATTGAGTATGATTTACTTTAGATTGGTTGTGGCTTCTATTCATCCTTGGAATAAATTGAGTCTGATTTACCTGGTGATCTGCTTTATGCCTTTGCTGACAATTGTCACACTGTTCACTGGTCTTTGCTGCATCAAGATAGATTTTAGTGTAAGTTAATGGCTTCTAATGATTGAGATGCTTCTTCATTATATCCAAGACCTATCTTTATCAGAGGAGAATGTTGTACTTTGATAATTTCATCTAAGGTTTCTGATCCTTTAGCAAATCTAAGATTGAGAGATTTCATTTTCTCGAGATCCTTTCTTATACCCACAATTTCACATTCTAGTTTTTCATTGTGTTTTTCTTTTTCAGCAAGTTGGTATGTCAAGGTATCTATAATCATATTCTTTTCTTCTAAACAGATTTTGAGTTTAGAAATTTCTTCATGAAGGTCATCTTCTTGTAAAGCATCCCAAAAATTATCATCGTCATAAGCCATTGGAAGTCTATAGTTATTACTATTTTCATCTTCATCACTATTTGATAAACCATCGCTATCTTCATGAGTATAGTAACTTCTTTTATGTACAACTTGTTTTCTATTCCATTTTGCATGTTCCTTCCCTTTTTCATGTTTATCTTTATGAGGACATTTGGCCGCATAATGACCTACTCTGCCACAAGCAAAGCATTTGAAGGGTAGCTTACCTCTAAATCTTCTGGAACCCTGTTGAAGCTTCTTGACAAATTTTACCTCATCTTCTTCTTCTTAAATATGTCCTGATTCATTGTGTTCTTCCTTTCCTTTTGTTGAAGCTTTAAATGCAGCTTCTCTCATCTTTGATGGACCTCCTTTTCTCATCTCAAATGCATTTAATATTCCGTGAAGTTGTGTCATAGTGATAGTCTACAGATCTTGTTTTTCTTCTATAGCAGACACTTTTGATTCAAATTTAGCAGACAAGGATCTCAAAACTTTCTCACCTAAGGTAACTTCCTTTATATCTTCACCTAGATTCTTCATACAAATAACAACCTCATATATACGTAAGAAGTAACTAGCTATACTTTCATCACTATGCATCTTAAGAGTTTCATACTGAATTCTGAGAGTTTGAAGTTTAGCACGTTTTACCTGAGAGTCTCCTTCATAGCTCAGAACGATTTTGTCCCATATTTCTTTCACTGATTTGAGCTGCATGACTTTGACAAACTCTGATTGTGACAGACTTCCCAATAAGGTATTGACAGCTCTAGCATTGGTTTCATATTGCTTCTTACCTGCCATATTTGTAGGAATTGCTATTGGAAATGTATATCCTCCTTCCGCAATTTCCTATACATCCATTCCAAGTGATTGTAGATAGGCAGTGGTTCTTATTTTCCAATAAACAAATTTTCTCCCATCAAAGATTGGCAATCTAATGGATCCCACGCTTTCTTGATTACTCATGATGATGGATCTCCCTTCAAGCAATCAAGCTTCTTCTGAAGGACCTTCTTTGATACCAATTGTTGGAAATAAAACTGAGAGGGGGTTGAATCAGTATTATCATATCAATAATTTAATTTCCCAAACAAATTTATATACGCTAATTCAGCTAAGTGAACTAGCGTGTACATGCGACTGTACTTAAAGCAACCAGCATATATGCAAAGAAATTTTGATTTTGACAGTTTATCTTATATTGAACTTTAACCAGTATATTAGAGATGTATTAGACAGTGCAGTAAAATAAGAATAAAGCATCACACGTACGCAACACACATGAGCACCAAGATATAAGGTGGAAACCCAATGTGGGTAAAAACCACCTGCTGTTGTCGTCTTTGTCTTCTTTTAATAATAAGAAAATCTGTTTACAATCTTGTACTGGTGCAGACTCATTCCAATACGTAGGCACCCACCTACAGAAGGCTACAACCTTCTCTCATTCTCCAGCTACTACTGGAAGGGAGCTACAACCCCCTAGCTCTTGTACTAGCCAATATGTTTACTTGTACGTAGGTGCTAGCGTACAGAAAACCCTACTCTTCTACTAGGGACCACGTTTCGTGAATTTTCAAATTGGATACTCTTGGAACACAACACCACAATCTAAAGGCCACGTTTCTTTCAATTTTTATACTAGACCCATCAACAACATCATAACTGCAAAACAATCATCAAGTACATCTGCATCAACCAATCACTGAAACTCAATCACCATAACCTGAATCCGATCATTCAAAACACTGTCACCAGAATACAATCACCAGAACCCAAAACAAAACCCAGAACTCTGCAACAGTAAACAGAAACAACTAAAACATACTTCAAAAGGTATACGCTACTTCCATGTGTCGAACTAGCGTGTATATGTGATTTTATCAAAGCCAACCAGCATACACATTTGTAAATATTAATTCATAATTTTCCAGTTATTCCAAACTTCGATTATACCCAGATCATAACATTTATAGAATAACACATGCGTCAGTATTCAAATCTAGACTATAAAAGATCAAACCACATAATGATAATTCATTTCAAGTCTTTAGATCCCGATCCATCATTATATCTTATCCCTCATCAACTACTAAGGTTCATCCTTGGTTCAGATCAAGCAAAGCACCATAAGCCAATAACCTGCATACTAGATCTCACACTTCATCAGATATTCGATACTTGCACACCATGGCCTAATGATCTTCTCATCCTTATATAGTTTTAGGCCTTTCTCAATACCATGGATCAAAACCACTTAGGACCAATACCATGGATCAAAATACCTTGGACCAAATGCCTCGGACCAAAAACTTAGTTTTCCAACATATACGCACTTTTCCTTTTGTGAAAGTGTGTGTGTATGTATACGCTACTTGTGTTCAGTGAACCTACGTGTATACGCAGCTTGGTCAAGGTGAACCTATGTATACCTCTCTTTCTTCATTCTCGGTAGTCTGATCTGTAATTCCTTGTTGTTGACATGTTGCACCGTGATCTTTCATCTGAGTGAGTTGCCATCAAGGACAACACTTGTATCATAATTCCAATATTTGACTCCCACAACACAGAAGCATAATTTTGGATGACTAGTTGTTGATCAGATGGGTAATTCCATTTCATGATTGGGAATGGCACTAAGGAAATGAAAATATCTATCAAATAGGTAGATATATAGAAAATGTGTTTGTATCCAAAGGGAGATGTTAATGAAGACTTTAAAGAATCTATGATATTTTGTGATAAAATCTCGTCCAAATTTAGATGTTTCCCCTCATTTCAAATGATATGGATTATTGGAATCCATTTGTTTTTACAATGTTCAAGATCTTGTTCCCCATATAATCTAGTTAGCATTTTGATAAGAAATCTTATGGATTTTTTGAAAATATCTATGGGATACTCCTTGTTTGCTCTGAGCTTGAAACCTTCATCTTCTTCCCTTAACCAGTATTCAATCACTCTATTATAATTCTCTCCACATTTCTTGAATAAAGTGCTTCAAAAATTATTGAGGAAATCAACATTAAGGTGGATTTCTGGGGGACTGAGCTTATAGATAGCCAATAGGACTTCATTTTTCCATGAGTATATGACAATTTTGTGATGGTATGATATTTTTCAATTTGAAATATCAACATGAGAAGAAATCCATGAAACCATGTCATAATAAGGAAAACATTTGGCCCTAGATGTTATTTTGTATCACTTTGTTTATTTTATTGCTTCAAACCGGTTGTTCTTTGTCTTAGAAGATTTTATGTTGTTTAGCCATCTTCTTTCTTGAAGGAAATCAAAACAATTCTCATATCTCATCGTACCTGTTTTCTATGTCTTATAAGTTAAGTCTAAAATGAGGAATGGGTTGAATATGGCCTCCTCCGGTTGCGGATTCTCCATTTCTTTAATTTTCTCCCTAATCTATTCCATTTGTTGTTTCTATTGTGGATATTTTCCTTTATCCCCATTATATGACCTATGAACAAAAACAAAGCATATATCAGCTTCTCCTAATTAAGATTTGAAATTGAATTAAGAATAACACATAATATCAACCTGCTTACATAGAATTTATGTAACTAATGTATTATTTTCTCAATTCAATTTTTTCTCTGAATCAAACTTAAGAAAACCACATTCACGTGAAATACTCTAAGAAATTATGAATTTTGATTAGAAATCTGAGAAAGGTGTGAATTAATTTATTCATTAATTTTTTGTAGAGAAATCCAACTGTTTCTTTTCATGAATCGAGAAAGGATCAATGAAATTTGTTGATGATTTAATAGACAAATCAATTAAACATGAAATGAAAGAATTCCAAAATCTATTTCAAAAAGAGAACTGCATGCAAATCAACAAAAATTCATTTTCTTTTCAGATAGTCATATAGTCAGGAGATCAGATGGTCGAGCAGTTTTTGTTTATTGTTGATTTATTTCATCCTGGCCCCGACTACGCAATAGTTTGGTTTTGTCTTCAAATCGGGTAGTCGGATGGTTAGTCAGGCGGGCATAATTTCTACAAATATTTTGGTAGTCATCCCAACCTAATAGTCAGGAGGTCGGATAGTGGGGTGGTCAGATGGTCGGGAATTTTCATAGTTATATTTAAAAATACTTAGAAATCTGACCTCTGACCTAAAAATTATAATTTTTTTTTATTTTTTTGTGGGTTTATGAAAAATAAATAAAAATTATTTAAGGCTTTTTGTTTTAACTTGTTATTATTTTTTTATGTAAAAAACAAAAGAAGGTTGGTGTAAACCTGACAACACATCGCAAGGCACAGTTGCTTTGAGAGTGTAAAGGATGCATAGGTCTTGTAGGATTTTTATCATATGCAAACAAACAAAAAAGTATTTTTTAATTAATTGATCACATAGTATAATTTAATGGGAAAATAACCATTCATATTTTCGCTTTGTTTTATGTTTGTGATTTGTTTGCTTTAATACATATCCTCCCCTCACCCATAAGTAGCATATCCCATTTGGACGCAATAGGTGACCCAACATTTCCCCATCATTATAGGTGCTTTAAAAACCTCCCTCCATTACCAAGAGGTGTGTCCGGTCTCTCGCCATTTTGGCATAGAAGATACCATATAGCCATTATTATTGGATCATATTTTATTAGAGAAACCTTGGTCAGGACCCCTTCCCATCAAGGCACCCCTTTCATTATCCCTCAGGGGAGTCCACTCATAAACCCTCAAGGTATTCCACTCACCACCCCTCAGAGGTGTCCACATGTTACCCCCTTGGGAAGTCCATCTCATCCCTCTACATAGGGAACCCCTTTGCACACTGCATTTCAAAATTGTTTTGTAATGGAGAACAATCCCAAAATCTTGTTTCTTGCTTCCTTAAATCTTTCAAACTTAAGAAACCTCACAAATGACCCCATTTCTCACAGCCAAAATTGGCCGCCTATGCCAACTAAATTACCCTCGAATATACCAAAACTCAAAGGGAAACAAAGGGAGGATCCGGGAAACAATCTATGACTTTTCATTTACGGAGCTCATCAAATAGCATCACATATGACTCAATTCACCTACGTCTATTCCAACGCACCCTTACTATACCTACAACATAATGGTACGTAAACGAGCCTTTAGGTTCCCATGGAACCTTTGACTCTCTAGCTAGGTCATTTCTCAAGGTTTTTCTAGCTCCCAGTTCGCCATGATATTGGGTTAGATCTAATCACCCATTTCAATAAATCGACCGCTACTCATATCTCAAATCATGTTCATGAATGGTGAAAACGTTGTAGCTTTTGTAAGGTAAACAGAACCAAGGATCTTCTCCTTCAACTCTTTCTAAAATATCTTGTTCCATCGATCTCAAAATATGTGGCCACCATGCTACCACAAAATGAAGAAGAGGCTATTAGTAAAGCTCAACAATTCGAGCTTATCTGCACTCAATTAGGATACCTCTATTACGTTTTACCAGATGCCCCCTGCCTATAGTATTTCAAACAAGAGAAACCAAGAGAATCAAACTCTGCAGATGGTTTGATTGGAAACATCAATCACAATCAACCTGTAAATAATTTCTAACAGTCTACAAATGGGTAAAGTGGACAAACCAATTACTAGTCATATGGTGCCCCTCCTGCAGTCCCAAACTCATCCAATGTGGGATTTTATCCCAATCAATCTTTGTCATTGCAATACCCTTCCATCCATAGCAATCAACAACCTCCTATGCAGGGTGGCCAATACCCTACATGTAATGTTGAGGTGGTTTCCACTTCCCAAAGAACCTATGCCAACCAGGGACAAGGGAATCCTTATTTCCCTTTTATATCATCCCAGCCAAATAACCCACCAACACAAACTAACGTAGGGGTTAATTTTGTGCAACCTTTCTTCTCACAAAAACAATTGTCTTTTGAAAGGGTAAAAATGGCAAACCCACCTAATGCCACTAAGAATAAAGGAAAGAAGAAACAAAAAGGGGAACCCGGGTAGGGAGGCACTAACCAACAACGACCTCTTTGGGCAACAGATGGAGGCAATTTCCCTAACGAAAACCAAAACCAAGGTTAGACCACCAACAACCCAGAAAAGCCAAACAAGAATGCTAGTCTGAGGACTAACCACTCTTTCCCTATTTGTGGCAAATATGGCCACTATACACACCATTGCCCTCAATTCCCTAAGTTGAAGAGGATGAAAGAATTTAGGGGGCAGGGAGGATCAAACCAACAAACTATTGTTATGCAAAACTCTTTCCCACACTAAGGGGTAGTGAATACTCAACATGAGCATGCCCCCCAACATCGTTCGAATCCTTTTGGCAGTAGTACCAAAAATCCCACCTACCGCGATATTTACATGGATAGAGAAGACATTCTCTTGCAAACATAGAGTAGAGATTACGTGACCCCTCTAGACACCAACCCTTGTTCATCAACTACTTTTAAAACCATGATACCTTTGACGTTACCTCGACCTCCCCTAGAAACTATCCCACGTATGTTCAAGGGGCCACTACATCGAACAGGACATAATTCAAATTTTGCTCATACTTATAGCATCGTTGATGATTTAGCTCAATCTCCATCCTCTATGTCGACAATGGAGGTTTTGAAAACATTCCCAAATCAATGGAAAACCCTTCTTTCCACATTAAGTGAAATCGACCCTGTTGATTCATGCATGATGAATTTTGATTTAGATAATCCTACACCACACCTTCCCTCGTTAGTCGCTTTCCAAATTCTGATCACCATCTGAAATATCACAATTCATTGATGCATCATTGACGAGGGGGCATCCACTTGTATCATGTCAAAATTTGTTTGGCAGAAACTTGGGTCTCTTGAATTAGCTACTTCACCTATAACACTTAAAGCATATAACGAGCACCCCTCGGTGCCTGTAGGACTTTTCTAGAATGTCTCGGTAGATCTTGTTGGAAAACCAGATCTCATTGACATAGAACTCCTTGACGTGTAGCTAGATTATAATATCTTGTTGGTTCATAGCTATATGTATGCCATGACAGTGTGTCATCTTCAATGTTTTTCATTATGATTTTCCCTCATGATGGGAATATCATCATAATTTACCAGCTCGCATACTACGAGAAAAGGGCATCCACCACCCCTGATGGTGTGTTACAATTTGTAGGATCCCACAAATAGTTGAGCCCCTCCTTTACCGAAGTCATTCTGTGGATGTTCAAGGCCTATTCTCTCCTAAGCACATACCCTACTGATCCACCTTTTATTGAGCTATAACGTACATCCCCATTGTGTATGTTGAGTTCATCTAACACACCACAACCCAAAGAACCAGTTTCAGACACACCTAGTACCACAACTATTGAATCAACGTTCTTACCATACACTATCACTCAGACACCCTTATTATATCCCCCATCTGGTTTATTCTCGCACCAAGTCATAGCAACACTAACATTCCCAAATATGGCTCTTGCGATACCTATTTGGTATTTAGCCCCATAGTTCATGTCAAAAAACTTAGGTATTACCTCGACGGGCATCATTCCTATAGCCACCCCTCAGGAAACCACCCAAAACCAAGCTATGATTGTGTTGACACCAGAAAGTTCCAACAAAAGGGATAAACAAAAAGGAACGAAGTTACAACCTGCAAACAATTCCTCATCCAAAGTACACCACCTTGTGTATTATGTGAAGTGTCAGGACAAACTACTAACATGTGCCCCAATTTAGAAGAGTTAAAAGCTCTTCTCCATGCCCCCACAAAACCAGTAGCCCCATCTCCACCTTCTGGAGAAAAGGCCACACCAACATGTAATAAGGCATTATGCACTAACCAGCCATGCACTATATGTGCCAAGTACATAAATTGCACACATCATTGTCACAAAATCCCTCGGTATCAAGATGCATTGGGAGCTCTTGCCCAAGTGAATGCTAAGACACCTTCGTTGTCCACCGCACCAATGGAAAATGATGGATCCAAAAACATTTTTTATGTCTTTGAGGAATAATCTTCATGCTCATATTCCTCTTACACGTATGGTCACCCAACATCCATCATATGATGCAACCAAAATCAATGCCACCTCAACCTCCCTAGATTTGTGCCTTATTTGAAAAACTTGGACATTTGATTAACTAGTGTCCCTATGTATGGGAACTTAAGAAGTGGCACCAAGTTTCAAGTTGTACCTAACAACATACCTAGGCGCAAACACCACAGCTATCGCATTTGTACACAAAACCATCATACCCAATTTGGCCCCTCACCTCCCCTGATTCTGAGAAATTTGGGCTCATTTGCAACAACATAACGTCGTAACCTTGGAATATTTTCAAACAAACTCTCAATCACATAGAAATTTGTGGCATACACCTATCACTAGAACCCCACCAAGCTCATTGACGATATCTACGTGAGATGTTGTAACACAAACCATATACCACATTAGCTCTAGTAGCTACCATCAGGAACCCATAAGATAAATTCTACTACCACCAAGTGTTGATGACATGCAACACCACATACGATTCATTTCCTCAATTGTAGGAACCCTGATTTGCACTGTCTTCTCACTATTTTTTGGTGTCAAGACCACTACACCCACTATAAAGTTGGTTCCACCTCTGACCATGCAAACCCATGCAATTTGTGCATTGTCAACATCACTGATTTTTACAACGACAACCAACGAATCAATCTCCTATTTTTCAACCAGCACTACTGGACCCCAATACAATCCTCATGACCTCCAGCAAACCCTTACACCTTTAGACCATATTTTTCATTCGGACAAAGATATATTATAGGCCATGATGGATCCTAAATTCCCACAGGATGCCATGCATCACCGATCTTTATTTTTACCTGAGAAGGCATTCACTCCTACAGATGTGCCAAGCCACAATGTTTTTCATAGTAGAAACAAAATACATTTTGTCCCCAGGACAGGTATATTGGTTTAAAAATCCCATTCCTACACCAGATGCATTTTAGGAAGGTAACATGTCAAATATTTCACCTACCATCAAGGTAGATATCTCCACTAAACCTGGCTTAATTGAGGAAATTGCATTAGGGGTATCCTACTCCCCAAAATAGGTAGACTCGTATAAAGACCTATTTCAAATGTATAGGGACATATTTTCATGGTCTTACCCAAAGATTCTATGCATTAGTCCCACCATCATAGAGCACCACATTGACATGTGGCCTGATTCTTACCCCATTAGGTAGAAGAAACGACAGCTCCATCCTTTGAAAGCAGAAGCAATTAAGCAACAAATCAAAAATCTTCACAGAGTTGATTTCATCTACCCAATTACTTACACATCTTTGGTTTCTAACTGTGTGCTTGTCATGAAAAAGCAAGGCACCATTTTAGTTTATGCTGATTTTTGGGATCTAAATAAAGCATGTCCCAAAGACAACTATCCAACCGCCTTCATTGATCATGTCATCGATGCATGTGCGATACACGAAGTCTTGTCCTTTATTGATGGATTTTTCATGTATAACCATATCTAAATCTACCACATGAATTAGTGCAAAATGCCATCACCCTCTTTGTCAATTTCCAGCAACCCTATTCAGGAGCTCAGGACCTCCATTCGCAAAATCGTAAGCGGCATTGGGATCAGGACGCCATCATCAACATCATCGTCCCCTCCACTTCTTTTCAGCAACACACTCATTTTTGCGGCAGTTTCACTTTTTAGAGTACCTTTCAGGTGCACTTTTACATGTTTGTTCAACCATATTGTTCATTACATTTCAGTTTACACATGGCTTTATCAAGATGCTTTCACTTGGGGTATTTCTTGTAAAACTTGCAGGTTCCCCGCGGCTTTTCAATAACAACAGTATCCCAGTGAAAACCAATGGTTTAGGTATAATTCTCCACTCAACATGATAGGCTTCCCTGAAATTTTTTCACCTCTTAACACCATTTCTCTGAAATAAACCATAGGTTCCATCATCTCAACCACATTTACCACCACATTCCACCTGCACATGGTAAACATCCACGACAGTCGATAGCACCTACCCCACATGGATCCCCTCATTTTATAGTTAGCCTTACACTATTGGTATCCATGACCATTCTCCCAAGCCCAAGAGCCATTTTACACACATGCCCCGAAGACCAACCTCATACTTCTCTTCTTTGCATTTTTCTTACCTACCCAACTCCCAGGTTGCCACTCTTGTTCACAAATGGATTGAATCGCATACGCTACTGCATGAGACACTTGACCTAAAATTCACCCATATTGCAGTAGACCATCTATGTTATTTCATTTGCCTCACCAACCCAACACTGAGACTAGCCAAAGGGGCCCCAACTTGCAGCACAAAACCCGCCTGCATCATCACATAGGCCACTGTTTTTTTGGGGCGCACATCTCCTTGTTTGTATATGCCAAACCACGTTTACATTATTTTGGCAAGTGTACAAAAAATTAAGGAACAAAATTCCCACACATATTTTTGTGTCAGTTACTCAGCATCAGTCATGAGTCACCATTAGTTGGAGCTAGCTTTTCATCACTTCATACTCACCTCCATGATCACCATTGGCTCACACCATATTATGAAAGTCAGAACAATCATTTATCCACCACCACCCCTGGAAGCCCTACCGACTCCAAGTGCACTGCCTTTAGCACTATTGTTTTGATTGTCGCCACTTGTATCAATGCTCCAACCTCATGCCAACATTCTGTATCCGTCGCATATCTTCATTTCTTCCCATCATGCCTATGGACCCTTCTGATCATAGAACAAATATTTGCACCAAATATTTTTCAGAACCATCATCCATATGGTTAGCGATTCATTTTGTCAACATCAACACTCATCTTCTAGAGTTGAAGCAGTGCGTTGGTTACTCCCATCCTGTAGGGATACTCTCAGGTGGCACAACAAGAACCATCATTTTCCCATTGATGTCAATGATCTCCCCAACATTCGACCTTAGCATAATTTTTCATGCCAGGATAGCATCGTACATTGGACCATTGCACCTCCTTTCATTCAATCAAAGACCCATGAATTAGGGGCACCCCTCTTTTTACCAGTACTTTACCTTAGAAGCATGGGGGCATCCAAAGCAGTTTGTTTATCAGAAACACCCCTGAGGGTGAAAACAGTTATCTTCATCAGTTAACAGCATGTCAACTACCACATTGCTGACTTGATATGATTCTTTTTTGTATATTTGTATTATGATAGTCGTATTCATCCTAACTAACATGGGACATGCCCGTACCATATCATTATTTCTTTAGATAAATGGGTATATATGAGTTCATAGTTAAGAACACCCCCCAATCATCTCCGCAATGATCTACTCTCTTTCAAAAAGCACATCAGACCCACAATCAGAACAAGAAAAATGTGATGTATTATGGCTATACAGTTTCTCCTAACCTCATACACTAGGGGGAAACTATTAATATGGAAAATTTGTACACACATGTGTACAAGTCAGATGACACTCAGAGTTAGACAACAGCATGTACACGAATCTCTTCCAGCTAAAGACATCATGAAAATCAAAAATCAATAGTTTTCTAAGGTCCAATTTAAAAAAATAAAAACTGTGTGGGCACTCCAAAGGAAGAAATTAGCAATCGTGTGGTTGTTTCTTAGATAACCACACGGGTCAACCAAAGTCTGAGTTAGCAATCTAGGACCACTTCATACACGTTTGGAGTGGTATTCCCTGGATAGTCCATTTCGATTCGACTTGAAGATATTCAACCCCCAAGGGATCCTCTTGTGCTCCTCTCAAGTCATTTTCTCATTAATGACATAAGGGAGGGAGGGAGGATTTCAAAATTCTATATAAACAGGTCATTAGAATACCAAAAACAAGAGGCAAATTTATGCTGGCAAAATTGCTCCCTAAGCAATCTTGCATTTCATAATTGAGAGAGTTCTACCATCATTGAGAATTCTCTTAACTTCTTTGAAAGAGAGGAGTTTTGCATAGGAGATTGAAGAAAGGAGTTCCTTGCTGAGAGCACTTGAGAACCCTTTCTCATATAAATTTTTTCAAGTCTTTGAATATCTCACATTGTATCTCCTCTACCAACAATCAATAAAAGGCATTATGTTCCTATGTATTTTTGTTGATGTGTTTATGCTTCATTAAGAAATTTCATGTTTTATTTTGTGTAGTTTTATTTATGTATGTTTATGCATTGTTTACATTACTTGCAATACTTTGTTTACCATGTTTGTTCACTAACAGCATCCAACTGTTTTATATACTCTTTGTAGGTACAACCAAACTACAAAGAAAGGTGTTTTGGGACTCATGCTCAACAGAACACCAATTATAGTATTTTTGAGTGACTCCACTTAGATTGGAATCCTAGTGCATCCTACTTAATAGCAAAATTTACCCCATCTCATTTTCATTTGATTATTTGGCAAGTTAACTCGAGAAACAAAAACCTGTAGCAATCCTATAGTAGTTTGTTTTCAAGATCTTCCTTGCCTAGATTCAATCCAAATTCAAGGTAGAAGTAGATTAATATCCTATAAATTATCTGAGACCACTTTGGTTGAGTTGAGGCATGGTTAGGTCATCATTTAACTCTTACATTTATTTCTTCTTGAGCGTTTATTTTTGCAATTAGTCTATATTTGCTTTCTAGAAAAAGTAGAATAAATTCCCTTATTGTTATTTACCTTTTGCAACTTAGGATTGGCGGCTTACCTAGATCTTTGTTCATTTAAATTTGTTTCATTGTCTTCTTTCACTTGCATCAAAGGGAGTTAGACTAGGAAGAGGAAGGTACATGTTGCACATAAAGTGTTGGCCCCTCTTAAGTTTGTACAAATCCCGAGTTGATAATTTAAGTTGGTATCCTTGGGAGTTGCATCATTCTTGTAGCAATACTGGGGCTTATCACTAATAACACATCACAGACTTGAAGGGGAGAAACATCACACAGTACCTCATCCATGAAGGACTTGACGTTGTAGGGAATACAACACATATGGCTAATGTGGAGATCATGTCCTTGGTGGAGCCACCAGATGGTGTATGGTTGCGAGTGTGGTGTGGTCGCTAGGACCATCTGCTTAATGACCTCTGCTGAGTTGAGTTTCTTTTGGCTCCAGATGTTGATAATTAACTACAATGGACACCTCTTCACCCACATTTGTGAGCGGAAGAGACATTCCCCTTCCTTTGGATCTTCTGACTCAATCTTATGGACCTTGGTAGTGGCAACAGTGGCACTTGGTTTTGCATCAATAGTCCGTTTCCTTTTTTCATTCCCCTTATCAGGTTCTGACTCAAAGTCGAAACACACATCTGACTTTGAAGCCTTGAGCTTGGCCACCAATGACTACTTGGGGCGACACTCATTTGTGTTATGAGTGGGGCTCTTTTAGAACTCACACCACTTTATTATGTCCTTTAGCATGGTTCATTCATCTATTCATACATTTCTTAGGTCAAAATGGGAATCTTTAGGGTTTCATCATATGAATGAACCATGCTTGGGTTTCTTCAACATATTTATTTAGGGTTGTATGCATATATTGCATAGTTTATCTTAGGGTTACATACAAGGGCTTCTCATACACCTTGGGACTTATTCAATCTTGCCAAGGTTTTCTGCTAGGGTTTTCACTTAGGGTTTTCCATCATATTGACATAAATGACAACTTTACCAACAATTCCATACTATTATGAGAAAATCTAGATGAAGAATGGGAGACCATGTCATAGGGTTCAGCAGTTAAAGGATTCATCTTTTTGTAGGTTGACAAATGAAAGACATGAAGAAGTCTTCAGAACAATAGTCAATATTATTGGCAAATTAATCAATAGCGCGTTTAATACAAGACTACGTCTTAGTTTTGGTAAGTTTTGAAACACAAGTAGTTTGCAAGGGGGAGTCGCATTTTTCCATTGATGTCAAAGGTGGAGAGAAAACAGGTCAGGGGGAGCAGTGATTGTAGGGTTAGTATATGTGTTAATTTATGGTATGTTCTATGCTTGCTGCATTTTACTTCGATTTCTTCTTATTAGCCACATTTTAGCAATCACATAAACATAACGTAAAATGCAGATAGATCAACAGAAAACAAGCCAAGACCAGAGACATGAGATGTGGCGGCTAACCAGGGACAAACCCCAATGTGTGGAAACCCTTTGATCAATTCTTCTTTAGTCTTCAATAGTTCACCAGAGAGAAATAGTACAAATACATAAATCTGTAATTTTATGATAGCAGCAACAAACCCTAACCAGCAAAGTCAAATCTGGTCAAACAAGATGAAATTGACCTTCAATATGCTTGGTCAATTTCCCGGTCATCTAGTCCTCCAACAACAACAAGAAGCAACCCATAAAAAGCCCCAAAAACACAGTCAAACTGCAGTCAACTGAAGTCAACCTACTGCCCCAAACTAGGGTAGTCAACGGTGTTCAAACCAGAGGTCAGATTGCCTCGGTTTACATGGCAAAAACTGTGGCCTGCCTAGGAGAGGCAGCCACACAAAAACTGCACTCTTGAAAAGTCAACGCTTGGTCAACATTGGTCAAAAATTCTTGCTGCAGCTTCTACGTCCTCCTTCCTTCCCCTCCTACATCCTCATTCTTCCCACATGTCAGCTTCTCTTCCTTATGTGTAAACCAAATCATCTAAGGAGAGAAGAATGTGTGAGAGATGAGATGAGTGAATAATGACTCAACCTCACTTGTATTTATATGATATGATGGGTATGTGTGCCACACATTTAGCTGCTAGCCAACCTTGATAATTTGTCAAGTAAATACAAATAAATTCATATCTCCGAAAATACTTGTCGGAATCGGATGATCGTTAGATCAATCCTACACCTCTCGATAAGAGGAATCAAGAAAAAACATCAGTTGCCATAAATAAGATGACCCACATGGAATTTGACCCTAGTTTCCAATTTTAACACTCCCTCTCAACTAGGGAGAACTCCATCTTCTAATTCGTCTGGTCGTCGGTACTATCTCTGCCATCAAATACATTGCCCTGCACTGCTCGACTCTACTCTACTCTACTCTGCTCTGCCGAACTATGAAGAAGAAGAAATGATTGAGGATGTATCATACCATCCTCCACTGACCCGAAGTCAGTCCCAAAGAGTGTGTCATACCACTCTCATTGATCCCAGATCAATGGAGGTCATCCTAGCATAAGGAGTACGGTAGATACAATGATGCGTCCATCGATAGTACTACTATGGTCCCTAACCCATTTCCCTACTCATTGATCAGATGAGAGGTTCTTCCTATGAGTCCCAAACTGCATGGGTAGGATGCCTCGCCAGGAGAACTAACCATCCTATCCATAAGTCACCACCGGGTATCATAGGGGAAGTTTGAACCTTTCACCTTGTACATAGAGCACCACTAGGGGAGGGTGAGTCACCCTTTGGTTGCATGTCACTCCAAGAAGTACACCCAGCCCCTTGGAGCTCCCAAATCTCAATTTATGCATCAGGCACGACCCTCATAAGAGGGTCTCTCAACAACACCAAGTTATTCTCGGAAATTCAAGAATTTGACCTTTCCCGGGGGCTTCGTCAAAATGTCGGTGAACTACTCATCTATACCGATATGTTGGGGCCTTATTGCTCCCCGCTACACCATATCCTAGATATAGTGGTACCTGATATTGATATGCTTGGAGAGATCATGAAATGTGGGATTCTCTGATAAACTAATCCCACTCTGGTTGTCACACAGGATCATGGTAGTATCCAACGTAAATCCAAACATCTCACTGAAGAGCTTCTGCAACAAAACTGCCTCACAAGAGGCCATACTCGTAGCAATGTACTCTACCTGAGCAGTGCTCAAAGCCACCGACTTCTGCTTCCTATTCATCCAGGATATCGAGGCAAATCCAAAAGAGAAATAGCACCCGGAATTTCTCTTTCGGTCCACCACACTGCCTGCCCAATCAGCATCGGTATATCCATGTAGTCTCACATGTATCTCAACCCATGAGTGATTTTTCCACGAAGGTATCTCAACGGATTCTTGGCACCAATCCAGTGTGTGTGGTGAGGCTCAACCATATGTTGACTCAACCTGTTGACTGCAAAACATATATTCGAATGAGAGTTCACCAAGAACATCAATGCTCCGATGAGTTGACAATAGTCAGTAGCATCTTGTAAAATAGGCCCAACAACACTACCACTTAACTTCTTGAATTCAAGCTCCATTAGGGTAGTCACGAGCTTGCAGTCCACCATAACGAATCTCTCCAATATCTTCACCACATACTTTTCTTGAGATAGGAAAATCTCCCCAAAATTCTATTCCTAGGAAATAGTGCATCAATCCCAGGTCCTTCATCTCAAACTCAAAAGCCAACTCCCTCTTACATTTGTGAATGAGAGGGTCTACACCTGTCAGAAAAATGTCATCAACGTACAGCACCAGTATGAGAGGTTTGTCATCTTCAACCTTAAAGTAAAGGTTAGGATCGGCTTCACTCCTCATGAATCCCAGCTTCATCAAGTAGCTATCGATCCTCTCATACCACGCTCAGGGTGCTTGCTTCATCCCATAGAGGGATTTCTTCAACCTGCATATGTGAGATTCTTGATCATGAATCTCAAATCCTTCAGGTTGTTCCACATAGAATCCCTCTTTGATCGAACCATGCAAGAACATGCTCTTGACATCCATCTGATGTAGGTTCCATCCCTGCGAAGTAGCAAGGGCTATGATCGAGCGGATAGTGTTGTATCGGGCAATAGGTGAAAATATCTTGCCATAGTCTATACCTTCCTTCTGAGAGAAGCCATGAGAAAAAAAATGAACCTTATACTTTTCAACACTTCCATCAACTCCATGTTTTATCTTGTAAATCCATTTCGAAGTGACAACTGTTTTGTCCTGGGGTTTGGGGACCACATCCCAGACATTGTTCTTCATGATGGACTCACATTCCTTAGTCATAGCATCCTTCCATGCTTGATTCTTGGTAGCTTTGGTGAATGATGAAGGCTCGTTTTGAATGATCGTGCTCATGAGGGTCAAGTATCCATGATACCTGGTCGGCTTCTTACTTTCTCAGAAAGTCCCTTTGGGTGCAATGTGTCCTTCAACATCATCAAGTATCCCCCTAAACCATGAAGGCCTCTTCCTAGAAGAGGAATTCTCTTGTAGAGAGGGATCAATAGGATCCATAGGTTCTTCTACATCATGCATCGTCTCATCTTCCTTTTCCTTTGGTTTCCTAGTGTTAGCTTCTCTAGATTTCCTTAGTATAGGAAGATGTCAACTTTGCTAAGAGCCATATCTTCGTCAAAGGTGACATCATGGCTAATCTCAACTTCCCTTTGACTACCCACATAGATTCTATAGCCCTTAGTATTTTCGCTATAGCTCGTGAATATTCCTTTCTTTCTAGATGCACCCAATTTATTCCTTTTCTCTTTTGGCACATGAAAATATACAGGAGTTCCAAAAATTCTAAAATGAGATACGTCAGGTTTCTTACCAGTGAACATTTATTTGGGAGTCTTGGAACCCAATGCTTGATGAGGGCATCGTTTTTACACATATATGGTAGTATTCGCAGATTTGGCCCATAAAAACTCCGGAAGCCTTTGATCATGGAGCATAGCATGGACAGCTTCCACAATCATACGATTCTTCCTTTCCACCACACCATTCTGCCCAGGAGTATATGGTGTTGTAGTCTCCCTCTTAATGCCAGCCTCTTTACAAAATTCAGTGAAATCATTGGATTCATACTAAGTCCCATTATCAATCCTTAAGATCTTGATCTTCTTTTTGGCTTGATTCTCGATCAAGGCTTTGAAGTGATGAAACCAGGAGAACACTTCATCCTTCTTTTTCAAGAAGTATATCCAAGTCTTGCAAGAATAATCATCTGCAAAAGTGAGGTAATATAAATATCCTCCCAAAGAATTCATAGGCATCATACGAAATATGTTGGAGTGAACCAACTACAATATATCAGAAGTCTTACTATGGCTTGAGGGGAATGGTCCCCTTTTGAGCTTTCCTTCGGCACATCCTGGACATACACCTTCTTTCTCTAATTTGAACTTGGGAATCCTAATCACCATTTGTCTCACATCAGGTAGAGATTTATAATGACGGTGGGAAAACTTTCAGTGTCATAGTTCGGACTGAAGAGATGTGTCACAAGTGACACCCAATGGACTTCCTCCAACATGATATAAAGAGTCAACTCAAAACCCAAGAGTGAAAGCATCTTTGAAATTATTTTTCCATACACATACCTTTCCATCAATGAAGGCCACCTTGTAGCCTTTGTCTTCCATTACCGAAAGGGACACCAGGTTATTTTTGAGATCAAGTACATATAAGACTTCTTGTAAATGAATTGTATTACCTTGATTCAATTGAAGAGAGAAATTCCCTATGCCTTTCACGGGATATTTGGAGTTGTCACCAAGAAAAATTTCTAGGTTGGTCTCCTTCTCTATCACTTTAGAGAGAGCTTCTTAGTAACCAGTGAAGTGCCTTGAGGCACCACTATCAATAAGCCAATTTCCCAGCGAGTCCGGTGGAGAAGTAGTAGAGAGGGTCAATGGTAGATAATATTCATCTTGCTTATTCTTAACAACGTTAGATTTATACCTGGATTTTCTTACCTTATTGGAGGGTTGACCACTTCCTTGATTTCCATCATTCCTCTTTCCTTTTCCATTGAACCTGCCCTTCCTTTGATTTTTTTTGGAATTGCCTCAGGAATGATTTTGATCATCGTCATGAGATGTGTCCTTTCTATCAGGGCACTCCCTCACATAGTGGCCAATGTTTTTGCAAATGTAACATCTACCTTTCCTTCCACCTTTCGATTTGGCCTTTCCTTTAGATTTTTCCCCGGAATTATTTCTCCTTTTAGCATGAGAGGAGAATGTGGTGGGATTTCCTCTAAGTGTAGGCATTTCCTGCTCTTCCATCCTTGTTTCTTCTTGAATGCATCCCACCATCAGTTCCTCAAATCCTCGAATTACATTGTTTTTGAGAAGAGTGTTTCTAAATATGTACCATTCAGATGGGAGCCCTCCGAGAGTAGTGATGGTCAGTTCCCTGTCAGGAATGACTTCCCCAATTGATAAGAGATCATTCTTGATCTCGGTGATCCTTACGAAGTAGGCTTGCATACTCTCATATTTGCCCTTCCTAATTTCCTTTAGCTTATTTTTAAGGAACAAAACTTGATTTGCATCATTAACTTTAAGTAAGCTTACCAGTCTATCATATATTTCCTTGGAGGTGGTCAGCTCAGAAAAATAGGCCAACAGGCGCTTGTCGATAGAGTCTTGGATGATCTTCTTAGCTTTGACTTCTCCCCTCGTACGCTTTCTCCTTGTAGAAATAAATGCATTTGATGGAGGCTCAATGATTCTACCTCTCACATGGTCCAACACTACCTACTCCTCCAACGTCCGATCGAGAGACATCTTCCATCTGTGATAGTCAGACTTCTCACAGAACTTGTCTTCAGCAGGGATGTTTGATGAGGAACCCATGAAGTCTTTAAGATTGCTTCAACAACCTTCGATGATTTCTCTTGCTCTTGCTCTTGCTTGGCATTTGTCTTCACCTCATCTCTGCTACCATGTTAATTTATGGTATGCTTAGTGCAGTTTACTTCGATTTCTTCTTATTAGCCATTGTTTAGAAATCACATAAACATAAAGTAAAATGCAGATAGAACATTAATAGATGGACAGAAAAAAAAGCCAAGACAAGAGACACGAGATGTGGCAGCTAGCCAGGGACAAACCCCAATGTGGAGAAACCCTTTAATCAATTCTTCTTTAGTCTTCAATAGTTCAGCAGAGAGAAATAGTACAAATACATAAATATGTAATTTTATGACAGCAGTAGAAAACCCTAACTAGCAAAGTCAAATCTGGTCAAACAAGATGAAATGTACCTTCAATGTGCTTGGTCAATTTCCTAGTCATCTAGTTCTCCAATATCAAAAAGAAGCAACCCATAAATAGCCCCAAAAACACAGTCAAACTGCAGTCAACTGAAATCAGCCTGCTACCTCAAACTAGGGCAGTCAACGTTGGTCAAACCAGAGGTTAGATTGCCTCGGTTTGTGTGCCAAAAACTGTGGTCTTCCTAGGAGAGGCAGCCACACCAAAACCGCACTCCTAAAAAGTCAACACTTTGTCAATGTTGGTCAAAACGTCTTGTTGCAGCTTCTGCGTCCTCCTGCGTCCTCCTTCCTTTCCCTTCTGCGTCCTCCTTCTTCCCACGTGTGAGCTTCTCTTTCTTGTGTGTAAACCCAATCAACTAAGGAGAGAAGAATGTGTGAGAGATGAGATGAGTGAATAATAACTCAACCTCACTTCTATTTGTATGATATGCTAGGCATGTGTGCCACACATTTAGTTGCTGACCAACCTTGACAAATTGTCAAGTAAATACAAATAAATTCATATCTCCATAAATACTTGTCAGAATCAAATGATCGTTAGATCAATCCTACACCTCTCGATGAGAGGAATCAAGGAAAAAGGTCAGTTGTAATAAAAAAGATAGCCCACATGGAGTTTGGTCCTAGTTTCCAATTTTAACATGGAGTTTGGCCCTAGTTTCCAATTTTAACAATATGTGTTTCCATCAATGTACAAGCAGCCCTGGAAGGATGGTAGGAAACCCTACTAGCCCTGCAATTGTTGAACTTTTTTAGGATGAGGATCAGTGAATTTGATCACAAACTCTTCATCATTGGATTTTCTTCATCATGTCGATTTCGACGGTATATGGCACATCTTTTAATTCATCATGGTTGAGAATATATTGGTAATTAAAGTTCAAGACCCTATTTTGTGGGCTAAAATCCCAACACCGAGATCATGTAGCAATTTATTAGTGGCCTAAAAAATCATGAGGCCGAGGGATGTTTATTAAAAATATAAATTATTTTCTTGTGGGGTTTAAAACTTAAAATGGATCCCTCCAAAATGTATGACGACCTAATTTGAATTGGCTCCAATAATTTGAATTTTTTAAATTTAATCTTCCCTCCATTCTAGTCGGCTCCAACCATAGATCAGGTTGGCCTGCCTCTCCTGATGATATTCTGACCTCTATAAATATATGGTCAATTTCCCTCCAAACAAAAAAAAAAAAATTGGTTGAGCTCTGAAATGAATGACGACCCTATGGAGGTCAAATTCTGAGCACCTAATTTGCACTTTTCAAAGGCTATGTCTAAGGAAAAAATTGCATGTCTGGAACTCGCAATTCCTGAGGATAGAACTCGTTTTCTGAGGGAAAATTCGCAGGTTTAAAATTTGCATTTATTGAGGCCTAAACTTTAGAAACCTTTGACGCACATATTTGTTGTTCCTAAGGAAAATTCAGGCCTTTT
Source organism: Pinus taeda (assembly GCA_000404065.3). Lineage (NCBI taxonomy): Eukaryota > Viridiplantae > Streptophyta > Pinopsida > Pinales > Pinaceae > Pinus > Pinus taeda. The sequence continues at coordinate 85,287 of APFE030900214.1, read as the reverse complement.
CTATGGCAAATTCAAGTTTGAAACTTTGCCTCCCTCTGAAGCAAAATTTGCATTAGTCTATGGCACAGTTTGAGGAACAATTTTATGTTATTTTTTTTATGGGAATTGGGCTTCACTATTAGTGTTTTTAGCTTGGTAAAAGGGTTTGTCTTTTTATTATTTTGTGTCTTTGTGCAAGTCTTTTCTAGCTCACACTTGTCTCAATAAAACTCACATTACAGTCTTGTGTTATCCCTATATAGTTCGCATTTCCAGTACTACTTTTCTCCTATTTGCAACCCATATGCGAACCTTACTCCTACTCGCTTTTGGCCTATATTAGCAACTTTGTCTTGATATTGCTCTTGTTGAAGAAAGTGTAACTAGGTTAGGTCTTCATAAAGACATGATCTTTGTATTTTATGTAATAAAAGAAAATTATTTTTGTAATCTTGCTACATGGGTTTCATGAGCAGGAAGTGTAACTAATTCAAAGAACTCTTCATGATGTCTTTAGGATTTTTTTTATGTGTCAAAGAGTCATGTCATGAATGGAGAAGCTCTTTAAGAGCCTATGTAAAATGAATTGGTGTCAAACCAGCCCTCCAAGACCAAGATGAATCCTCCAAGAGCAACCTCACCGAAATATGCAAGCAAAACAACAAAGGAATATGATGTCAGCTCCAAACTAAATTAAAATAAATAAATATATGTCATGTCAGCTTGAAGAAAGGGTCACGTTGGTTTAGAAGTTGATGTTGGCTTTAACATAGGGATGACCACCATAAATACCCATGAAGGATTAGCGCAATTACACCAACAAATATTTCAAATACCTCTGAAATTTTTCGGATGTCAAGGAAAGCCGTAGTAGGGTTTGATTGCACCTTGTTTGGGTTCTAGGTGCAGTCATAACCTCGATACATGGAGCAATAAACCAACCCTGTATGGTGTCACCACAGCGAGTTAAAATACTCGGCATACCTATGTTCTAAAGGAAGTATCCTCGGATGAATAAAGTAGAGAAGAATGTATGTGATCTGGGCACATCTATCTCAGATAGATGGGACATAAATAAATTTGGATAAGGACACAGTGAATGAATCATCCTCGGCTTGCCATGACCCAATGAATATCATGTTGGTAGCATCATTATATTGATGTAGATCTATGATATTTCAGTAAGTCTACATGATAATAAAAACCCTCGGCATACTTGCAGCAGTCTTGACGTGCTACAAGAGCAATGACTAGTGCTATGATCACAACAACTATAAATGTTGGTCTTGTAGATCAGTGATCCTAGTTTCGGTTGGATGAAGAAGATCTTGGACGAAGAGACTGTGTTGATGGATCTCATAGAACAGTCTTCGTATATAGATCTCGGTGACATACATCTTGTACATCAATGACTTGGAGTATTAGATGATGTTCCAATATGCAGTGATGAAAGAAATAGTGATCACCTCAGTGAAGAGTGTCAATCTCATCAAAGGTAAGAGACAAGGATCATAATCTTACAGTATAGTAAGGTGCAGTTATGATCTCATGTTACAGAGATCATCTCAACCTCAAGGAACAGTCATGGTGTATAATGCTCTCATCAAAGCAGTGACGAAGTTCTTGAAGATGCAATAGTAATCTCAAAGGTGCAACAAGATGATTATCTCAGAAGTGTTCAAACAAGTGGATTGATGTCTTGGTGTTGGAGAGGTAGAGTGTGTCAAGGGTCATGGTCTTGGTATTCGTCAATGGAATCTCTATAAGAAGAAATTACGCATGGGTTTTCCTCTCCAAGAGGGAGAGGTTTTGACCCTAATAGATAGCCAAACATTTGTGTTCTTGTCTCTTTTGTTTTTGATAGAGGTTTGATGAAGATAACACTTACACGCTAATAATGTTGTAAAGATCAATCTAAGATAAATTGTATAAAAACTTCACAAATTGTTATCATGTATCGAACAATCACCCTAATTATGTGTGCCTTAGATTCTTCAACATGGTATCAGAGGGATTGGTTCAGCAGTCAAGGAAGGGAAGAAAAGGGGACTTGCAAGCATACAAAACTGAAGAACTATACCTTGATAAAACCTTAGATCAAAGGGTCAGTCTGCCACAACAGTATGAAAAACACAAGGATGGTTAATCAAGGAGACAATCTATAACCACGAGATCTTGTAGAAGATCAAGGTCCAAGAAGCAGTCCACATCTATATTCATCTACAGCAAAGGTTTTGGAAGTCTGAAGTTGAAGTCTAGTCTATAACATCAGCCTTGGTGTCTCTCACAATCCATATCATGGCATGACCTCAACATTACATTGATTGATATTTTTAAAAGAACAACTTGGATTCCCATTCAAAGAAGAAAATCATCTACAACATGATTTGTATCGACAACACTCAATAAAGAATGAAAGGTGTTTGTTTCCATAGCCATAATATCACCTATTGATGGATCTCTACATCATGGAAATCAACCTCAAGTCGATGTTGCAAGGACCAGGACAATCATTTTGAAGATAATCTTCAGCAAGGATCCTATCCAGAGGAAGCATCAATATATATACCTCAACAACATCCAACATGATCAAGGTGAATATCTTGTCTTCACATATCAAGATTAATAAAATCCTCATGAAGGATTGAATTCAGTACCTCAAGGTCTCCTTTGAAGTCATGAGAACTCTTAAGGTTCTATGAATTAATAAAGGAGACACAAAATGATATACCCTTTGAAATAAAGTGAAAAAGGTGCCAAAGAGTGAAGAAATATCTTCATCAAATATCAATGGAGAGAATTGGGAAAATAATCATCATTGATATTGATATTAATAAGCAAGGTAACAGATGTCCATAAATAAGAAGGTTACCTCGATCAACAATATGTAGTCTCTATGTCAGATAGAGAAAGGAAAGTTAGATAGGATACAGCTAAGTAGTATGGAAAGATTACCTGATAGATGGAGAAAGTTGAGGAAAGGATCAAGGGAAAGAGGGAGTAATGGATCTCCACTATAGATGAGATGGTATCCCGCTCAAAAGGGATCTTATCAGAAGTTCCTGCAGATATGAACATAGTAAGATGCATCATGGCATTAAGAGCTTGTATGGAATCATGAAGAACATATATCTTGGGAATTTCGTTATACATTGAAGAAAAGGAAGAATTCATTCAAGTCAAAGGAAACATTTTCCAGATGGGGATATAATATATCCTGAGGGATCTTTCATATAGATCTCAGTGGAGGATCTCCTAGTCCGAGAAGGCATTAAATGTCTCATTAGAAATTCCAAATCTTGGAATTCATGAGTTGGTGGTTCAATGACAAGAAGAATGGAGTAGTCTAAGGGATTCAAGATATTTTCAATTAAGGAAGCTGCAAAAAAATACCTAAAGGAAAATCAGGTATGTATGATTGTATTCGTATTTTCATTTGATATTGTAATGTCATGATATGTGGTTCCAGATAAAATGGATCAAGTGTGATCAAAAGGAATAGATCTCCCCCTCTGAAATGATGTAGAAAGACATAAGTTAGTCTAGATGAATCAACATAATATGTATAAGGCAATTGATGAAAATTGAAGAACTATGAAATATCCTAAGAATGAAAGGCATGAAGATGGAAGAGATTGTGAAGCATGCAACCATGACAAAGGTGTTCAACATCCAAAGGATCAGGAAGACTACCAGGAAACTTCCCGGTATGATGTGAAGACTTTGATGGAAGTCTGAAAGGATTAGGACCCTTGACAACATATATCATTGGGAAATGTTTCAACATGTATATAGGATGATTGATACCTACAAGAAGATGTCACTAGAAGAAGGCCATCACCAAAACGTAATATGTAATTTTTTTTGGTGTCTAGCCTATTGGAAAAGTCTGGGTACGTGTGCAAGATCAAGGAAAGGAGATTTGTGAATGATATCACAACTATGTACCTTTTTATCCAAAGCAATCACTGTTGAAGGAAAGTGAAGACAGATGAGCTTACAAAGGAAGCCCCAGATGTAAAATCCAAGGAGGATACTTTCTGAGAAAAGAAGGAATGACATGACGGAGGAAAGTGATGGATGGCTAAACACTACATGTGAAGAAAGTGATGAAAATGAATTCTTGAATTGTCAATCAACTAGAAGACCCTATAAAGCATTGACGATAAAGTCCATGGGTAAGAGGGAGCTCTGGGAAGTTCCTATGCGCAAAGGAACTCGAGCAAGTTTCTGAGTAAAGAGAAACTTGGAACTCATCCCTGGTTAAGAGGGAGAGTTAGACACGACATTCTTGTCTTCAATTTGGAAGAAAGAATGGAGGACTATGTAATCATCTTGCATCCGAAACTCTTTGAGGATGTGGTAGGGCATCCAAGACAAGAGTGGGAAAGAGGACCAAAATTCTTGAGGGCTGGGAACCCAAGATGAGAATAGTCATAGTAGGGCATACTCAGAGAACACACGGGTGGGTATGAACCTAAGAGAGACAATGAGAATGCATGTCTATCAATCATTGGTATCACCAACATTGTGTGCTCTGATCTAAGTGAGAGATAGAGTTGTTAGTCAAGACCTTGACAAATGGAAAAAATGTTGGTTGAAATGATGTTATAATAGATGGATTGCAAATCTGATTCTTCTTATGAGAAATTCTTCAGATTGAGAATAACTAAGTATCATTATGAATACCTCCCTAGTTAAGAGGGAGTGTTGAAGAAAGTGTAACTAGGTTCAATCTTCATAAAGACATGATCTTTTGATGTAATAAAAGAAAATTATTTTTGTAATCTTTCTACATGGATTTCATGAGCAGGAAGTGTAACTAAGTCAAAGGCTTCTTCTTGATGTCTTTAGGATTTTTTTTATATGTCAAATATTCGCGTCATGAATGGAGAAGATATTTAAGAACCTATGTAAAATGTATTGGTGTCAAACTAGCCCTCCAAGACCAAGAATAATCCTCCAAGAGAAAGCTCACTGAAATCTGCAAGCAAAACAACAAAGGAATATGATTTCAGCTCCAAACTAAATTAAAATAAATAAATATATGCCATGTCGGCTTGAAGAAATTCTCATGTCAGTTCATAAGTTGATGTCATCTTGCATATATGGATGACCACTATAAATACCCATGAAGGGTGAGCGCAATTACACCAAGAATGATTTTGAATACCTCTGAAATTTTTTGGATGTCAAGGCAAACCACATTAGGGTTTGACTGCACCTTGTTTGGGTTCTAGGTGCAATCACAACCTCGATACATGGAGAAATAAATCAACCCTGTATGGTGTCACTGCAGTGAGTTAAAAGACTTGGCATACCTATGTTCTAAACGAAGTATCCTAGGATGAAGAAAGCACAAAATAAAGTATGTGATCTGGGCACATCTATCTCAGATAGATGAGGCATAAATAACTTCGGATAAGGATGCAATGAATGAATCATCCTTGGCCTATCATGACTCAGTGAAGATCACATTGGTAGCAGCATTACAGTGATATAGATCTATGTTATTTCAATAAGTCTACATGATAATAGAAAACTTTGGCATACTTACAGTAGTCTTGACGTGCTACAAGAGCAGTGACTAGTGCTATGATCACAACAACTATAAATGTTGGTCTTGTAGATCAATGATATCAGTTTCAGTTGGATGAATAAGATCTCAAATGAAGGGACTGTGTTGATGGATCTCGTACAGTAGTCCTGGTATATAGATCTTGGTGACATACATCTTGTACAGTAGTGACTTGGAGTATTAGATGATGTTCTAATATGCAATGATGAAAGAAATAGTGATCACCTCACTGAAGAGTGTCAATCTCATCAAAGGTAAGAGACAAGGATCATAATCTTACAGGACATTAAGGTGCAATTATGATCTCAAGGTACAGAGATAATCTTAGCCTCAAGAAAGGTCATGGTGTATAATTCTCTCATCAAAGCAATGACGAAGTTCTTGGAGATGTAATAGTAATCTCAGAGTGCAGCCAGATGATGATCTTAGCAGTGTTCAAACAAGTGGATTTATGTCTTGGTCTTGGAGAGGCAAAGTGTGTCAAGGGTCATGGTCTTGGTATTTGTCAATGGAAACTCTATAAGAAGAATTTACGCATGGGTTTTCCTATCCAAGAGGGAGAAGTTTTGGCCCTAGCAGATAGCCAAACATTTTTGTTCTTGTCTCTTTTATCTTTTATAGCAGTTTGGTGAAGATAACACTTACACACTAGTAATGTTGTAAAGATCAATCTAAGATAAATTGTATAAAAACTTCATAAATTGTTATCATGTATAGAAGAATCACCCTAATTATGTATGCCCTAGATTCTTCAACAACGCTAGCATTGTTTAGAAAAGTTTGTCTAGCATTTGTTTCATCCCTGTTGGTCTCCTTCAACTTGTTGTCCCTATCTTATCCTTGCCCTAGTTCATCCCATATTCCAACCCTTTGTTCAGGTTTTTTTGTCCTCAATTCCACCCTAGTTCTAACTATTGTTTTTTCCCTAGTATTGTCCTATCCATGACTGAGCTTATACTTTTTATCTAATCTTGAGTCTGACACTAACCTATGTAATTTTTTATTTCTTATTTCTAGGTCACTTATCCTATAACCCTTGCACTACATCCTTGTCACTAAATATTATAACTTGTCTCTATTCCAAAGATGTTGTATTCAAGCTCCTTATACATTACATTTGTGTGTAGGGTGTCCTTTTTATTTGATAGGCTCTTGAGAAGATGTTGTTTGGACTTAATACTTAAGAAAAGTTTGAAGCATTCATCTTGAGGATGAATAAAACAAGAATTGAAACCCATTTCTAGACCCTTTGTGACAAAAGAAATTCAGATCAAGAAAGGATGAGAAGTTCGGTGGAATAATTTGTAATGTTTTTGGTCTCTTGAAGCAATTCTATTGACACCTTGTTAGCTAGAAATTTTTATCCCTAATCAAAGATTATTTTCGGAGGTGGTCTATATGAGGATTTACAGAATGAAGGCTTGTGCATGACTCTTAGCCCTTTGAGACTAAAAGCATGTTGCTTTGAAATGGATACTTCATTACGTTGTTGGAACGTGATATCTTGTGGATATGGATCAAAGATCAAACTTGAAGCCTTCTTTAGTACAACAGTGGACTCATAATCAATTTGTTGAAGGACTACTCAAACATGGAAGCCATCCATTTTTGAAAATTTGAAGTTGCATAGAAATACATACTTCAGCATTATAAACAGTTTAATTATTCAAATATACTGTAGACATCTTCAGTGATTAAATCCAAAGGCATTAAGTTACATATGTTTTATATTATCTATCTATCATAGACTTTGAAAACAATGTCCAAAACTTGAGCATCATTATGTTGCATGACAGAGATACCTACAGTTGAATTGATGAGTGTGAAATGATAACCATATGTTGCTAAATCTTGTAATAGCAGTCATTGGATGCATATAGCAAAGGTTGAAAGTTTGATGACTTGGTGCTAACAACAAGCTCGAGAGTTGATTTATTTGTATTAAAAGTACATTGCTACAAGTGCACTATAGTAGTTGATAAAGTTGGTATGAGCAGCTAAGGTTTTGTTGTAGCATATTGTTTCAGCATCCTATGATCCCAAACTTGTGAGGAATAAAACTTACATTTTGGCATAGGCTTGATTGGTGGCATCTAAGTTTGTGCTCATGGGCACAAGTCAATAGTGTTAGCAGTTGCAATATTACAGGAATGTGATGCCAAAGTAGATGTGGTGCAGGTCATTGTGTTAGTGGATTGGACATACCACTACTAGAGTTATTAACAAATATATCTATATGACGAGCAGTGTTTGTCACCATTGTGAAGTCAGGGTTTCAGTTGCAGAAGTCAAAGTACTACATTGATAACTAGGGTTTGATACTTGAACATAAAGAAGTTGTTATATTTTTTAACAACTTTGTGATAATACCACATAACGGTGAAATTCAATGTATTATTTGATGATCATTTATTATATTGAGCATGGGGGGATCCAGACTGAAAATATATGAAATGTGGTCCATAGATGTGAGTTGAAAGTTGGAGCCTTCAAGGAAAGTGGAAGCTTTCTGATCAGTTTGGCAAGGTGGTACAAGGCAGCATATTGGAGTCTCCTTTAAGTTGGATCCTGACAGCACTTTAGGGTGGAAGGGTGGTTCTAGGGTAGGTCAAAGCCTACATAAGGCGTTGGAGCATCCTTCATGTGGGAGCCTGCAAACGAGGGCATTGGATGTCCTTCCAGTTGGAGCTAGTAAACTAGGGTGTTGGAGCATCCTTTCAGTTGTCGCTGGAGAATCTTGAAATTTGGAGCTTTTGTTGATGTAATCTTGAAAATACATATATTAAGAAGCATTCGGTGGTTTTTCTCTCGGAAGAGTTTCCACCAAAAAATTTGGTGTCCATTGTCTTTGATATTGTGTATTATTGAATGGTGTTGTTTATTGTTCATGTTATATTGATTTATGTTGATAAACCGTTAATGATATTTAATGCTCTGTGAAGTTTAAAATACTAATTGAAGAGAAATATTGACTTGCCCCCCTCTTCGTATTTCCAACAGTGATTTGACTAGGTTTATTTGAGCTAATGCATAACCAAATTTCAGCCCTTTGACTAGCTACTGCATGTCAAAATTCGGCCCCTTGACCAGTATTGACCAGTGAGCAAAATGTTGATTCTCTCTTTTTTGACTTGATTTGACTAGGCACTCAATGTGGTCAATGCTTTGATATTTTGACTAGAAGAATCAGATGTACAAATTGATTGAATTGAATAATTTCTCATAAGGAAATATTACCGGGTTTTCACCCTTATTGGGTTTCGTCCTAAGAAAAATTTGATGTCTCCTGTGTCATTGTTTCACTGTGATCTCTAATGCTCTACTGATATTGATAGTTGAAATTTTCTAAGTGTAGATACTTGGTGATTTGTATTCTATAAGAAGTTAAAATGTATCATTGGAAATAGTTATCAAATAGAAAATTGTTCTAGTCTCCTTGCGACTAGAATATCAACATGGTATTAGAGGTCCAGTGAAGAAAAGAGAAATTGAGAAGAGTCCCTATCCTACACTTAAGAATATTTATCATCTAAAGTTGAGACAACCCTGAAGATGGAGTCAATTATGTTTTCCCTAGAATCCCTAATACATTTCAAAAACAAGCTTTGTACTTGTTTGAAAGGTTGAGCTATCCAACCAAATGTCTCCAAAAAATGATCAAAGGCATGTTATGAAAGAAGTTTTTATTTGCAAGATTTCAATATATCTAGTGAAAAATGCATTTATCTCTTATTCTATTTGAGATCAAAACCCTGAAGAAGGCTAAAGCTCCCTCATTCTAATAGAAAATGGATATGCCCATACAATGAAAAAGATAAGTTCGAATAACTGGTGTATTTAAGGCATGTTTTTCATTACAAGAAAAGGACCAAAGTTCCCTCATCAAGCTTGAAAGATCAACCCTAATAAACCCTAATAGCATTAGAATGTTGTTTCTTTATTCAAGCCGAGTTTAAATTCCATAGTTCCATAATACTTCAGGCGAGACCGAGGGCCTTAGGAACAATAATAGAAGGCCAAATCAATTAAGAAGTTTTTTTGTGATTGTGCCACAAATTATTTGAAGAATGTTGTAATATATATCATAGTTTGCAAGGAGATCAAGGGTTAGATTGTTCTTAATAAGGATCACAAAATTGAGAATATTAAAGTGTTTTGGATATATTATAACAGTCCTCTGAAAGGAAGAAGTTGCATCCATTAATGAACATCTCTATGTTGAAAGTCCTTGATCTTCTCAAGACCAAATCACAATAAGTCTGATGATGTGGAAATTTTTGTCAGGTTATAGGAGGCCAAAAAAGGGCTGAAAATCAATCTGAAGAAGAAGGATCTTAGAAGGGGTGCAAATTTTGATCAGGCTTGTGAAAATTATTCTAATCTATGGTAATATTAAAGCTATGACAAGGGATAATAAATGTCAACCTATGAAACTTGGCCGAACTTATTTATCTCACTATGAAAGATCGAAAGGTTTTGGCTTACTAAAAGTCTGTTGGAAGGACAAATTCTAGAAGAAGTCTAATATATGTCACTTATGCATACAATATACCAAGTTTGTTTGTGATCGGACTATATATTTTGACCTTAGAAAGGAGCATCTCTCCCTCTCTCTCATAGTTGATGAAATCGAAGTCATTTCATTTGATCCTTGGGTTGAAAAGGTATGTTGGATGTGTTGGGTTGTGTTATATTCTTTCCACGACTAGCCCACGTAGTTAACCGGGGGGTTAGAGGAAAGGCAAAGCCCCCCTTCGTTGCGTCGATTGTGTAGCGAGGGGGGGTCACAGGGGGCTTGAGGTGTGCCTGTAACCCCACTTTATGGTGTCCAGTGCAGTGCCCCTGAAAATTTTGGTTTTGGACCCTATGTTAGGTTGGGCGGACCCACCTATGGTTTTGTGCATGATTTTCGCACGTGTTTTATGGACGTGATGGTTTTCGGTCCATGGTATTGGATGCTTTGGCATGTATAAATATGTATTATAACATTGAAAGAAAATAATGAAAAATCAAGTTGGTAGTCCTAGTTTTCGGATCCAGGGGAAATCTCTGTGTATATGTGTTTTATGTGTTATGCTCTCGCATTGTTTATTTTATGTGTTTTAGAATT
>APFE030900214.1:47530-66953 GCA_000404065.3 Pinus taeda | reverse complement strand
AAAACAACAAGTGGGAGAATGTTGGGTTATGTTATATTCTTTCCATGACTAGCCCACGTAGTTAACCAAGGGGTTAGAGAGGGGGCGGAGCCCCCCTTCGTTGCGTCGATTGTGTAGTGGGGGGGTCATAGGGTGTTTGAAGTGTACCTGTAACCCCACTTTATGGGGTCCGGGGCAGCGCCCTGGAAAATTTTGGTTTTGGACCCTATCTTAGCTTGGGCGGACCCACCTATGGTTTTGTGCATGATTTTCACACATGTTTTTTGGACATGATGGTTTTCGGTCCATGGTATTGGATGCTTCGGCGTGTATAAATATGTATTATAACATTGAAAGAAAATAATTAAAAATCAAGCTGGTAGTCTCGATTTTGGGATCGAGGGGAAATCTCTGTGTATATGTGTTTTATGTGTTATGCTCTCGCATTATTTATTTTATGTGTTTTAGAATTCGTATGTAGGTAATTTCTGTACGGGATTAAAACCTACAGGATGTCCTCTTGAAATGCAAGGCATGTATCGTTATCTTCTTCATTCAAATTTTTCTTGATAGTATACTTAGACTTCAATAGCCTTGTCAATAAAGGCCAAGTAGAAAGTCTATATCAATCTCTTGTTTGATAAACAAAGGTATGTTCTCAGTGTTCCTTGAAGAATGAAAAGACATTTTTTTTTTTCAAGTCACCCATGTATTTTACAACGAACTAGAGGTGTTTGAGTAATGATCTAGACATTAAAATGATTATTAATTCTGTGACAAAGATATGATTTGATGCCCTCATTAGCCACAAAGGAATTAGCTATGTAGGGCCTTCTTCTACAAGTTAAATGATAAGATGCACAAGAGATCAAGAGAATGAAAGTCATCTTAATATTTTTTAAAAGGGGATAATTACAGTTCAAATTCTAGCATCACAAAGTCACAAGAGAAAAATGTAATTGATGGTGTAACTAATCTATGTCCTTCTGAAGCAGGAAAATCATTGTTTTGAAGCTACATATTTTTGATATCTTGCAATGACAAGTAAAAGTACTAGAAGATATGGAAAAGTGTTTAAATATTGAAATATAAATCATATTTTGAAAATATGAAATAGGGATGATCATCCCTAAACCTAGTCTTTGAGATCACTTAAAGAAGGCACATCTTGTTGAAGCTAGTTCATTGAACATGATGAAAGAGAGGTTGAGTCCCTCTCCAAGATTGGAATCATTTGTTGCTTGTATTTATTGATGGAATATGTGATGATGATATGGGTAATTGGATTCATTCCTTACGTACTGAAATGACGACCTACTCATTATTGCTTCAATAAGAAAGAAAAATTACTTGGACCAAGGATGAGTTTCATCTCACGTGTATAGTGCATGATGATTCTAGGGTTTTGACATTTGAATACAAAAATTGAAAATCAAATATTTGAAGACCCTTGTAAGCAACAAGGCTTGGATGAGTAAAACCATAGGGTTTATGGAAAAAACCCTAGGATTGGTTGTTTCCACTGAGAAAGGAAAACCTGGCCTCTATGAGGAAGAAATGACATCATACTGATGATGTGGACAAGGTTGATTTACAAGTTGGATGCACGAAAGCTAAAGATCAAGAGGGAGATGACATGTTCTCAAAAGATAAGTATTTTTTATGTTTATTATTACTATTGTTGTTATTATTTTACTATTATTCTCTTGTCCTTATAATATATATATATATATATATTGCTTGGTCATATTTGTTCTTCCATGGCTTCCTAATAAGGATTGCAAGTACATAATGAAGGTTGTCAAGGTTGTGGCAGAAAATGAAGAATGGAAGAACAAAGTAAAAGTGTGTGGAAAGAAGACTTGTGTTAAGAGATATTAGATGAGTTCTAGATGTAGAGGGAGCAAACATATAAGATTGAAGTATGCCTTGATCTATGTTGAAAATAATTCAATGGTGACTTCCAAGATGAATATGGAAAGAAGTACAAAGTGAAGGATTATGAAGACACATTTTATCCTACAATTAGATCTAGTATTTCTCTTGCTTCTATTGCATGTTGGAAACTACATCAAATGGATGTTAAAACTACTTTTCTTAATGGATTCATTGAAGAGGAAGTATATGCTGAACAACCTCAAGGCTTTGAGATACATAATAGAAAGACATGTGTTTGTTAATTGAAGAAATTCCTTGTGTGGGATTAAGTAGGCTCCTCGTGAATGGTACTCTCAAATTAATAGCTATTTGTCGAGTATTGGTTTCATAAAGAATGATGTTGATCCCAATTTGTACTTCAAAGTTGTTAAAGGTGAGCCCTTGATTTTGCTAGTGTATGTCAATAACCTATTTCTAACAAGGTCTAAGAATCTCATTGTCCAATGTAAGAGGGAGTTGGTTTATGAATTTTAGATGAAGGATATTGGTCTAATGCATTACTACCTAAGATTAGAAGTGTGGCAAAAGCTTGGTGAAAGCTTTGTCGAGATCCTTTAGAAATTTGGTATGATAAACTACAAGTTCATGGACACTCCCTTCATGACAAATTTGAAGAAGTTGCGAGACTTTGATTCTGACTTGGTTGAGCCCTGACATGTGCATTAGATTGTAGTGAAACATATATTGAGATATTTACAAGCCACCCTTTATTATGGATTGAGATATGTCTTGAATAGTGAATTGCAGTTGCATGGATTTATAGATATTGGTTAGGTTGAATGCACTAATGAAAGGAATAACACTTTTGGATTCTATTTTAGCTTGGGCTCTGCTATGATAGCATGGACAAGAAAGAAGTAAACCATTGTTTCTATTAGTATGGCTAAGTCTAAGTATATAGTTTCATGTTCAGCCCGTTGTGAAGCAATTTGGCTTTGAAAGTTGTTCGTTGGTTTGTTTAATCAGTGATTGGAATTGATAATGGAAAATTGTGACAATCAATGTTCTGTAAAACTTTCTATGAATCCAGTTTTTAATGACAAGTTGAAGCACATTAAGATCAAGTATCACTTTATCCAGGATGTTTTCCAAAGAAGAAGTGTGAGACTCATGTACATTTCTATTGTTGAGCAAGTTGCTAATGCCATGACAAAGCACCTATCCCATATGAAGTTGGATTGCTTCTGTGAGAAGCCTAGAGTGTCTGAGAATAACTCTTGGAAAGAGAGAGCATTTATTATATAGCATCATGAGAATGAAATTCTTCCTTGGGTTTCACTGAGAAACCGTGATTTATGGTTGGGAAGATTGTTTTGGTTACTCCCTTAGGTCATTGAGTTTGACTGAGAAGCTATTATGGTTGGGGAGGTTAGTTCTAAGGCCTGTAGTGCTCCCTTAGGTCATTGTGTTTGACCGAGAGACTATTTAGTTAAGGGAGTTTGATATTGAGATATAGATTCCTCCCTTAGCTCATGGATCGAGAGACATTTGTTTATTGATCCGAATTTGGATCCTTAAACTCTCTTAAAGCTACCCAAACTCTGTAAAAGCTCATACTGAAGTTTAAAGTCTTATGGATGTCGAAGCCTATCAGAAATAACCTCTGAACAACGACAATTTGCAGCCAACACAGAGCAACGAGGACCTTCGATCAAAGTGCATAGACCAGTGGCCCATGGGGACTGTGCATGGCACAAAAATGGCAGTTAGGAGGCTCAGACCAAAAAACAGAGGTTGTTTCTGATGCACGATTATGCACATCCACTGGGCAAAACCCCTCAAAATGGAAAAGCCCCAAGCTCTCGGTCACAAGGGAAGCCAAAGAACCGTGGGGAAAGTACTAAAGCGACAGGCAGGTCCCACGCTCCAAAACCGGCGGAATGTCGGAGGCGTTTCAGGCAGTAAGCAGGTTTGTCAAGAGAATGAGCGATTCCATACGTTGGTTGACGTGCGTCCAGTGGATGAGAGAGAAAATTTCCCTCGTCGTGGGCTAACAGTCGAGCAAGTCAACCGCGTGATAAAAGCAATCACTGTAGGATCTGGAAGCCCCAGATCTAACGGTGGAGATTCTGCCCAATGGGAAACCGGATTTGACGAAGAAAATAAGCTTCGGCACATAAAGGTTGAAGTCCGATTGGACCGCTAAGTTGGCAGATGAATCATTTCACAGAGTAACTGAAGTAAAGAACCATTTGAGGAAGAGTTGGCTCAGCTCGTGAGGAGACAAGTGGCCACCTCTCTGTGAAGTGTTACAGTGATGATGACGCAGAGCAAGGAATTCCAGCACAGAGGCAGGCGATCTCAAGAGCTAGGAGAGGAAATGAACAGTTGGGGAACATAATGGTTCTAAGAGCCACGAACATACAAAGATTAAAGGAGGAGAAAAAATAGCGAACATTGAGAAGACACTGAATGCACAGAGAGTCTAGGAGTCACTCGAAGGTCGAGTGGAAAAGCCAGAGAGCTCAATTGACAGCAGCATATTGTTGTTGGAGTCGCTTGGAGGTTGAGCGATTCACAGAGGCATGCAAAGGTCAAGCGAAAGAGCTTAGGAAATCCAGAGCAGAGAGCCGCAAGCCACAGCCAGAGCCAAGAGCCAGAGCGAGTGCCAGAAGTGAGAGCTAGGAACCAAAACCAGAACCAGAGCCAAAGCCATAGAGCTAGAGCTAGAGTCAAAGCCACAACCAAAGTAAGAGCCAGAGCCAGAGCTAGAAAGCCGAAGAGCTCTAAGAGCCAAGGGATAAAATGGTGTTTTGAGCCTAATGTTCCTGTACAAAACATTGGAGTTAAGTGTAGAACTTGTAAAAGAATTGAAGCCATAATCCCAGAGAGCCTAATTGAGTTTATTAGAGCTCAAGGAGACGTAACCCAAGATATTAGGGTGAACTCCATATTATATTGTTGCCTTATGTGTTTGTTTCTACTGCTACTTTAGCTACTGTCATATGCATTTGTATATCAGTTTAAGTACCTTCCCATATCAGCACAAATGACATATTTTAAAGTAAATAATCAGCTGGAAACAAATACAAGCATACACCCATATTTTCAAGCATTTCTTATTTCTGCATTGGTTGATCAATAGACTTGGGAAAAATTTGAATCTTTGGAAGTGGGAGAGGTACTTGTAAGTTAAACAAGAAGCCTAAGATCCCCATTTTCAGATCAGGCAGTATCAAAGCTTAAGGTTGATTAACCCCACCTTCAAAGAAGTTTGTAATAGAATGCTTGATTAACAGGGCAAGATTGCTTGTCTGAAAGGTGTTTGGACAGTCAAGGATTGATTGCCTCATCGATTGTATGCTTGGTTGCAGACTGACTATTGTTTGAGTTTGCATAGGTGAAAGGAAAGCTATTGATAGCTCAGTCCAAGAAGGACAAGAAGGAAGAAAAGTTGAAGGCATTCTTCTATCCCAAAGTACCTTAGGGAAATCCTTGAAGCACAAGAGGTTTGTTGCAAAAGGTTGCTGAATAAGATCTTTAATAATCTTGTTTGAAGTTCTTTTATGAATTTTGAAAATGACAACTTCTACAAGTGAGTTCTCAAATTATTCTTGCTCCTGAAGTTCCTTTGATGGGGACATGAAGCAAGACTTGTCCACCATGATAAATATGGTGAGAGAAATGTATGAGGATGGAAGGAAGAGCAGCATACTTAGAGAGCAGTTGAATTCCGTGGAGGAAAAGAAGCAGATGCTTTCTGAAAAATTACAGGAAATGGAGAGGCAACTTCATATTGCAAGTATGAACCTGAAAAGGATGCATGAGTTGGAGTCACAACTCTTTGTTACATAAGAAGCCTTGGCCAAGTATCATCTTGAAGAAGAGGTAAACCATTCCTGTTTGTCTTCAAATTCTTCTAAGAATGTTTATATTGGTTCTTTTGAAAAACATACCAGAGGCATAGGTTCCAAGCTAATGTCCAAGATGGGCTATGAAGGAAAAGGATTGGGAAAACATGCACAAGGTATTGTTGAGCCAATAATGGTTGAGGAAAGGCCTAAATATTTGGATCTTGGCTATGGACAGTCTTATGGAGAGAGTTCCAAAGCTGCCATGAAGGCCATTGAAACAGTTCCAAAAAGGAGTTTCATTGCAGGTCCTCTACCTCAGAAGTGTGATGATTGTGTTCAGGAGGGATGCAATAGCTCAGAACATCATTCGCATGATGCGGGTGTTTAGAAGCACACACTTGAACCAGAGAGCTGTGGAAACTCTGACAGCCTTGATGAAAGTGATAGTGTTCCAAAGGGAGCTACTTCTTCATTTGTCTCACCTCCTCATGAAGGCAATAAAGGTGAAAGAGGTAGGTATAAATATAGTTCTAAACATATTCCTTTTGATTTTGTAAAACATGGAAAAAGAATTGCATGTTCCTTTTGTGGTTTGGATAACCATTATGTTTCTAGATGTTGGAAGAGGATGGCCACATACAGGAAACTTTTGAAGGAAAAGAAGCAAGCAGCCAAAGGTCCATAAGACAAGGCAAAACATGTTGTCAAAAGGATGCACATGTGTTGCACTTACTGCCATAAGCAAGGGTATCTTGCCGAAAGGTGTTGGACTTTGAATCCAGCACTGTTTCCACCAAAGTTGAAGGAGAAGGTGCAAAAAGAAAATGGCAGGGATGGAAATAAAGATTCCATGATTGATGTGGTTCAGGATGATTCACATATTGATGAGGATGTGCAAATGAAGGAGTGACCTTTGAAATGGATTGGTAAGAAATGGTTATAATTCTTATCCAATTAAGGTTGCATGTCTATTGATGCTTCTATTTGCATTTCTTTGTGGAATAAATGCAAGTTGCAGGGTCTTACCAAATGGTAAATAGAAATAAGTTGAGTAGGAAACTCACTTTATTGCTGCAACAGTATGTTCATTTCAGCTTCGAAAGTACAGTGTATTTAAGCGAAAGTTGATAGATGGAACGCATGCATGATCATGAGTTGCATGTAATGTTGACTTGGGAGAAGTTAACTTGGTTCCTAAAATGGAGATAAGGATGAAGTGTCTCATTTGCTGGAAAAGAGTCCTAAGTGTCTTTTCCTACATGCTTGACTTGAAGGGTCATTTGTTGTAAAGGCATGTTTTATTGGCTTGTTATCTAGTCAATCATTTGTATGCAGATGTAAGACATGGAAGGGTTCACAAGATGTGAAATTTGTTTCTTTGTTGAAGCAGGAGTTAGCCCATGCAGTTGTTGTTAATAGTTGTTGTTGGCAGTTTTTCAAATAGGTACAAATGAAAGTTTTGTGGAGCAGATGTACTTCACATTTGTTTGAGCCACCTTGGATCAAGGATCAAGGAAAAGAAGTTCAAACTACCTTCTGTAAACTTCACAGCAGAAGTTCTGCATGAAGTCAAAGAAGAAAATAGTTCTTCCTGAGATGACCAACCCATCCAAGAAGGGAAGTGGTCAGAGATTTTGGCTCAGAGGCACTATGCAAAGGCAAGTGTAGGGAGGATGAAAGAAGAGGGTGTTGTTACTCTCATTTACTACTCAAATCAGTATATCAGTATTTTGGTGGACTAAAAGTTCTTTTAATGGGAAGGGGTGATCTGAATTTGGATCCTTAAACTCTCTTAAAGCTACCTGAACTCTTTAAAATCTCATTCTGAAGTTTAAAGTCTTATGGATGTCGAAGCCTATCAGAAATAAGCTCTGAACAATGACAATTTGCAGCCAGCACAAAGCAACAAGGACCTTCGGTCAAAGCGCATTGACTGGTGGCCCATGGGGATTGTGCACGGCACAAAAATCGCAGTTAGGAGGCTCAGACCAGAAAATGAAGGTTGTTTCTAATGCGCGATTAGCGCAAAGCTAGGCAAAACCCCTCGAAATGGAAAAGCCCCGAGCGCTCGGTCACAAGGGAAGCCAGAGAACTATGAGGAAAGTGCTAAAGTGACAGGCGGGTCCCGCGCTCCAAAACTGGTGGAATATCAGAGGCATTTCGGGCGGTAAGCAGGTTTGTCAGGAGAACGAGTGATTCCATACGTTGATTGACGTGTGTCCAGCAGATGAGAGAGAAAATCGCCCTCATCGCGAGCTAACGGTCGAGCAAGTCAACCACACGATAAAAGCAATAACCGTAGGATCTGGAGGCCCCATATCTAATAGCGGAGATTGCACCCAATGGGAAACCGGATTCGATGGAGTAAATAAGCTTCTGCACATAAATGTTGAAGTCGGATTGGATCGTTGAGTTGGCAGATGAATCATTTCACAGAGTAACCGATGTAACAAACCGTTTAAGGAAGAGTTGGCTCAGCTCGTGAGGAAACAAGTGGCCACCTCTCTGTGAAGCGTTATAGTGATGATGATGCAGAGTAGGGAATTCCAGCACAGAGGCAGGCAATCCGAAGAGTCGGGAGAGGAAACGAATAGTCGGGGAATGGAATGGTTCTAAGAGCCACAAACAAATAGAGAGTAAAGAAGGAGAAAAAAGAGCGAACATCGAGAAGGCACTGAATGCACAGAGAGTCTGAGGAGTCACTCAGAGGTCGAGTGGAAAAGTTAGAGAGCTCAATTGATAGCAGCATATTGTTGTTGGAGTCGCTTTGAGGTCGAGAGATTCACAGAGGCATGCAAAGGCCGAGCAAAAGAGCTTAGGAAAGCTAGAGCAGAGAGCCACAAGCCACAGCTAGATCCAAGAGCTAGAGCGAGCACCAGAAGTGAGAGCTGAGAGCCAGAACCAGAGCCAGAGCCATAGAGCCAAAGCTAGAGTCAGAGCCACAACCAAAGCAAGAGCTAGAGCCAGAGCCGAGAGCCAGAGCTAGAAAGCCGAAGAGCTCCAAGAGCCAAGGGATAATATGGTGTTCTGAGCTCAATGTTCCTATATAAAACATTGGAGTTAAGTGTAGCACTGATAAAAGAATTGAAGCCATAATCCCAGAGAGCCTAATCGAGTTGATTAGAGCTCAAGGAGACGTAACCCAAGATATCAGGGTGAACTCCATATTATATTGTTGTCTTATGTGTTTGTTCCTACTGCTGCTTTAGCTACTGTCATATGCATTTGTATATCAGTTTAAGTACCTTCCCATATCAGCACAAATGACAAATTTTAAAGTAAATAATCAGCTGGAAACAAATACAAGCATACACCCATATTTTCAAGCATTTCTTATTTCCGCATTGGTTGATCAATAGACTTGGGAAAAATTTAAAGCTTTGGAAGAGGGAGAGGTACTTGTAAGTTAGTCAAGAAGCCTAAGATCCCCATTTTTAGATCATTTATGGTCAAGGAGATGGACCCTATGTGCTCACTTAGGACATTGGATTTGATTGGGAGACCATTAGTATGGTCGAAGAATTTGATCTTGATTACTCCCTTGAGTCAATTTGACAGTGTTGGACTTGCCAACATTCAAGGGGATCTCCTCGATAAGAAGTCCCAACTAGACATCATACCATTTGAAGTAGGAGTCTCAGCAGTGGGTGGTAATGTAGTGCCTTAAGCACGATAGCGCGCAAAGATAAGTATGAAGCCTTTGGTCAGAAGCAAGTGTGTTACCTTGCAACGAGTCAAGTGAAATGTATGGGGGTTCTAACACATGAAGTGTAAAGAAAGTGTATCCCTTAGAAGTTTGTAATAGTACGCAGCCTTAAAGGAACACACGAACGAAATGACATCACACGTTGAAATGCAGAATTGTCCACAAAAAAAAGTGACTGATTAATCCAACAACACGACTTCAACCATATTCATAAAATTGCATGCAAAATAATTCATAAGCCAATGCGTAAGTTAAACAACATACATTTTTAAAGCAACCAGAATATTCCAACTACAATAACAACATATGAATGAAAACGTGTTGGCTCAATTATTATTATTATAAGTGAAAGTTCCATACATACATACACCATTGAAAACCATTAGCCCAAATAGTGTAACATTACAGTCAAGAAAACTTGATCCTCCAAAGAAGTATACTCGCTCTACGTTTTGGAGAAGCTAAGGCTCATCACAATACTCCCAAGCCTTCTCTAATCCTAAGCCTAGCCAAAAGCTTGGCTCCCCAAAAGCCTCCTCTATGAGTTATGAGGTTCTATTTATAACAAAGGGTGGGGTGATCCTTGACATTCCCCTTTGTGACTCTTTGACTACCCTCATGACTCTTCAAATTTCTTTTCAAATAACTCATCATATTACATAGTGATTGTTCACATTCCAATAATGACACTTAGAATTTCACTTACAACATATTTACAAATAATATACATTTTCCACATGTACCCATGTGAGACAAAATACGTTAGAGACAGCCTAACAAGATGAAACACTGACTCAGAAGTTTGGGGAAAGACCAACTTGGTAACCTCCACTTCATGACTCTCGGTGACATACTGATACCAGGCTTGGTACTATGCTATGGTGTCCCCATACTACTCAATAGTTTCTTTCTAATAGTGGACTCTTGCCTCCATAGCTTCTAGGTATATGGTCTTGGAACCCTTGTCCAACTCATCTTGAAGCATGCATAGCATAGTCTTGACTACAACAGGACCACCAATGTACTTCTTAGCTTCGGTGAAGGAACCGATTGACAAGATCCTGTGTGTTCTCAACATGACATCAAAACTCTTGTACAACCATGCATATGAAGCTTGTATGCTACTAATAAATGGGGCGAGTTGCTCATATTTTTGGATCTGCATCCGGATCATTTTTTTTCTAGCTGTTCTTGCAGCTTCATCATCTTGGGCAAGTGAAGCGGGGCTCTCTTGTATCTCATTTTCCATTCTTGCACATGGGCGATAGCAGCGTGTATACCCCTAAGAGTTTGGACAATCTTTCTGTTAGGCCAGTGGAAACCAAATAGATGGACAAACGCCTTGTGCACGGTGACAAATCCATCATAGATTTTATGCATGGTGGCCTCAAGAGTTTATACTTCAGCAAGTATCGCTTTCCTCATCTCTTCCATTGAGGATCCTGTGAATTTCTATGCCTTTTGCCTAGTCTCTTGCAAGTTCTTTGCCATATGTTCATTTTCTGCTAACAGGAGCCTAACATTCGAGCTCTTGGCTCCTGCATAAGCCATAGTGGCATCGACCATGACAACTGGATTCTTTATGACATCTAACACTATCACCCTTTCCTTCACAAATGCAGGTAACGCGTGATCATCCAGGAAATTCTTTCTCCGTGCCTCCTGTACAATCTTCTGATGTAACTCATCAAATGATATATTTTACACATCCATCATCAGATCCTCATCAAGGAGTACAGCCTCTCCTTTCTCACTCAGAACTAGTTCTGACACTACAAGTGGTTGAGACTAAGAGATGAACTCGGGTGCTCTCGGCATGAGGTCAATGTCTTCATTTCATGGAACCTTCTCTAACTCCATGTCTATATGCTTAATCAACTACTCAATTTGCTGAGCCATTTCCCGATCTTGCATTTGTTCATTGTCTACCTCATTTTTTGGTTTTTTTGACCCCCCAACCTATGTGGGCATTATTTGCTTTTTCATTGCGCCTTTCCTTTCTTCTTCCTCCTGTTTCTACTTTTCTTATCTTTCTCTTCTTCTTATATCTTGTTCCTCCTTCAAATTCTTCTTCGTCTCCTGCAACTTCAGTTCTACTACCTGCAAGCTCTGGTTTTTCTATTCCTCTACTCTGTTGTCAATGTCTTCTACTTCCCTTTGCTTACGCTGCTAAAGTTTCCTCCATGAAGATTGAATACACTTTTATTTTGCATCTTTGTTCTCCCTATATTATGTCAACAACTTCCTCTTTCCGTGATCTTGTACTGGATTGTTTTCTTTTGCTACTGTTGCTGGACTTGCTACCATGTTAGTGTTGACTTCTTTTTTATGGACAACTGAGTGTCTACATATATTGGCAAGTTAACTAGCACTTATTCAACTGCTTCCCTAGTACTACTTCTAGTGTTCTTTCTTGAAGAAGCTCTCTTTGGTGCCATGGTACAATTACTACTGGAGAGAAGTGTTTCACGAGTGTGATACCTGTGGGACATAAAGGACACTCATGGAAAGCAAACATTATCTCGTACAAATATAACTTCACATCATGATTAAACAAAAATCAGGGCATCTAATGAGAGGGATTGCACAATTTTGACCAATAGGGGTGACTGACTGACTGCGGGAACTGTGCACTGTGCAGTCCCAACAGTCAGTGTGAAAGCTTGGTACCTGGAACTGTGCAATGCACAATTCAATCTAGGGCATAGCTTGGGAGAGACTACGCATTGCATAGTCTCACTGACCAAGCTGGGACACTGGCTCCTGGAACTACACAGTGCACAGTTGAAGCCAAGTCAGGACAGCCTCTGTTAGGAAACCAACTCACAAAAAGATAGAAAATATAGATCAACGCCTTAGAATTCAGCCTCTTCAAGGGGAAACCTCCTTTACATTACACAAATGAACAATTCTTGGATGATACAAATGACTAAAACTCCCTTCTATATATAGGAGTCTAAGGGGTCACAATATAATCAAGCCGATATAACAGTAATAACATAAGGGCACAAAAATAACAATAATGGGTTTCTATGGGGCATACTAATAACAATATGGGGACAGTAATAACAATAAGGGATACAATGACAATAGTAATGGGGTAATCACTAGTATTATAGGGGCCTAACACTTTATGAAGAGAGGAATAGTAGATTGCAAGGAGAAAGTTCCAAACCCCCCAAAGGAGAAGGCTCTTTAGGAGGAGGTAATGGGAATAGAGACAAGCCTCCACCCTATTCACCATCTTCTTCATCTTCTACTTCATACACATCTTCACACTCTTCCACTAAAACAACCCTTACTCATACTCATCATCATTCTAAAAAAGGAACTCGTAAATCACCTTTTCTAAAACTTGATGTTAAATTCAAGTTGCCAATGTATAATGGTGAAGTTAATGCAGAAACATTGGATAACTGGATTCGTCAATTGGAGGTGTATTGTAGAATTCATAACCTTCAAGAGGATGATATCAAAATTCAGTTGGCTTCATTGAGAGTGGAGGGTGAAACACTCATTTGGTGGGAATCAAGGACTCAAGATGAGATCAAAAAACATGGTAAGATCTCTATTACTTGGTTTGATTTTATTGTTGCTATAAAAAGACAATTCTACCCTTTAGCCCATATGCAAAAAGCTATCATGAATTGATAAAATTTCTGACAGTTAAAAGGTCAAAATGTGCAAGAGTATACTCAAGAGTTTAGGAGAAGAGCTCTTATGCTATGAGTAGACTTGCAGTCACAAGATACATTGCCGAAATACATAGGAGATTTTCATAGCTATCTTCGACACGCCATTCTTATGTTTAATCCCACAAATCTTGATGAGGTCTATGTTTACTCTACACACCTCGAAGCAAGAGGGAAAAATGTACAAGAAGAAGGTAAGAAGAAGCCATTGCAGAGTGGTCAAAAAGGAAAGAATTTTAAAGGAAAGCAGAAGAAAAATGATTCTGTTAAGCAAGAAGGGGAGAAAATCGTGTGCAAGAATTGTTCCAAACAGGGCCATGATGAAGTGCATTGTTGGAAGACCCATCCAGAATTAAGATCGAAGAAATTTAACAATAAAGGGAAACAAAAGACAAACGCTGATGTACAACAAGACTTGGGTTCCAACTCAGGCGATGAAACAAAGATTGCAGCCACAGTCAGTAAAGGAAAAGCCATGGTAAAAACAAGCAAAGAGGAAGTTGTGGCAAGCACCAACACAACACATAACTCCAACAACGCTTCAAATGAAGAAAACATAATTGAGTTGTTCCATTTCAGAGTTATTTCCAAACACACCAAGATTGACACAATGTTTGACAGTGGATCCCAGGCAAATTTAATTTCTACAGACTTGGTCAAGAAGTTGAATCTGGAAACCGTGCCTCATCATAAACCGTATGTGTTGGGTTGGATAACCAAGGATGAAAATCTTCAGGTCATTAGAAAATGCATTTTCAGGTTTGCAATTACTGCCAATTTCGTTGATGAAATCTAATTAGATGTAGTGTCGTTGGATATTTCTGGAATTGTGTTGGGAAGATCGTATTTGTATGACAACAAAGCCGTTTTCCATATATTTGAGAACAAATATCATTTATTCAAAGATGGAGTGGGGTATATTGTGAGAGCCCATTGTAGAAAGCTTAATTTATCTTTGGCAAGTGCAGGGAAAATGAAACGACTGGTCAATTCCAACACGAGCCTTGTGCTCCTTATGATCAAGCAGAAGAATGACATAGAGAATGAATCCTTTGCAGGTTGTGATGTGAAGCTGAAAGTTGAATTGGTTGATGTGGTCAATCAATATGGAGACATGTTTCAAGAACCAAAGAGGTTGCCACCAAAAAGGGGAATCAACATGAAATTCAGCTACAGCAAGACTATCCACTCCCAGATATCGGTATGTATCCAATGTCAATTCTGGAAAGTTTAGAAATTAAGAAACAAGTCCAGGAATTGTTAGATAAAGGTGTAATTCATCCCTCTACTTTTCCATGTGTTCACCAATTGTTTTGGTACCCAAGAAAGATGGAACCTAGCGCATGTGTGTGGATTATCGAGCTTTGAACAAAATTACCATAAAGAATCGATAACCACTACCCATAATAGATGATTTGCTAGATCAGTTGAAGAATGCAAAATATTTCACTATATTAGACTTGAGAAGTGGATATCATCAAGTTAGAATAGTTGAGGAGGATATTTGGAAGACTGCATTTAAAACCAAACAAGAATTGTTTGCGTGGTTGGTTATGCCTTTCGGTCTTTACAACACTCTTACTACATTCATGAGAGTTATGGATGATGTTTTAAGATCCTTCCTTTATGAGTTTGTAATTGTCTATTTAGATGATATTTTGATATTCAACAAATGACGAGAAGAGAATGTCAAGTATGTGAGGAAAGTGTTGGATGTCTTGAGAAAAGAACGATTCTTTTTGAAGATGTCTAAATTTAATTCTAGAAAACTTCCTTAGTGTATTTGGGCCACATAATAGGAGGACATGAGCTCAAGATTGACCCCTCTAAAGTTTCGGTCATTATGAATTGGCCAATATCCAAATCAATCACAAAAATAAGGAGTTTTCTCGGAGCAATGCAGTACTGGAGGAAGCTCATTGCCAATTTCTCTTCCATAGTGGCTCCACTACATGCTTTGACCAGCGTGAAGGTTGTCTTCCAATAGGGAGGCAAACAACAAAATTCATTCGATGCTTTAAAGCAAAAGATCAGTTCAGCCCCAATTTTAGCATTGTTGGATTTGAAAAAACCATTTGAAATACAAATATATGCAAGTGACTACGCCATGGGTGCAACTCTTTTATAGCATGGTAAGCCCATTTCATTTCATTTCATTATGGTATTTTTAATGGTGTTGTTATTAATTATCCTACATATGATAAAGAGCTTTATGCATTGGTGCAAAGTGTGAAGAAAAGGAAGCATTACTTGATGGGAAAAGAAACCATTATTCACACCGATCATCAGCCTTTGCAATATCTGCAATCTCAAACAAAATTGCAACAATCAAGGCACTTTCATTGGATAGGATTATTACAACAATTCCACTTGGTAACCAAGTACAAGAAAGGTATTTATAACAGAGTTGTTGATATGCTTTCTAGATCGGTTGTTAATGTAGCCATTTTACTCAAGAATCATTATGTTTTGCCTGAAAGTTACATTGAACAATACGCACATGATGCCGACTTTCAAGAGGTATATTCAAACTTGAGTCAAGGCCAAGTTGAGGAATTAGACTAACATGCACATGATAATCTATTGTATCATTTGGGAAAACCTTGTGTTCCACAGGGAGAGAGAGTAAATGTCACAAGGGAAGCGCACACTTCTCTTATTGCTGGACATTTTGGTTTAAGTAAAATAGTGGAAAACCTTCAAAGGTATTTTTATTGGCCTCGTATGCTTGAAAGTGTGTCACGTTTTATCAGAGGTTGTTTATTGTGTGCAATCAGTAAGCCTAGTAATAGGAAACTAGGATTGTACACATCACTTCCAGTGCCTTCATGTCCATGGGAGAGTGTTTCTATGGATTTTGTAGGAGGTCTTCCTTTATCAAGAAAAGGTCATGATTATTTGTATGTAGTTGTGGATAGGTTCAGCAAGATGTGCATATTAATGCCTGGTAAAAAATGAATTATAGCTGAACAAACAGCTCAACTTTTCTTTCAAAATGTATGGGTTCATTTTTGATTACTTACTTCTATTGTAAGTGATTGTGATTCTTGATTTGTTGGGAACTTTTGGTCAAATTTATGGAACTTGATGGACACCAAGTTGAAGAAAAGTACAACCTTCCATCTGCAAATAGATGGTCAAACTGAAGTGGTTAACATGGGAATTATTCCTTTGCTAAGAGGATATTGCAGCAAACATCCTAAGTTGTGGGATGAACACTTGCATTATATTCAACATGCTTACAACCGAGCAAAACACTCTTCTACTCTAACTTCACCTTTTGAGGCATGTCTTGATTATTTTCCTAAATCGCCTTTGGATTTCATCTTTGAGAAAGATATAGTTGTATATGGACATAGCGACATAGATAGAGTAAAGAAATTCATTGAGCAAATTCAATTGATTCACCAAACAGTTCAAGAACAACTAGAAAAGAGTCAAGGCAAGTATAAGGCAAGGCATGATAAGAATTGTGTGGATCACCAGTTTCAAGTACGTGATGAAGTTTGGCTTTAAATTAGCAAGGAAATACATCAAGGTGAAGGTAAAAAGTTGAAACCAATCCGTTATGGTCCATTTAAAATTCTGGAAAAAGATTGGTAATAATGCTTTTAAGCTTGATTTGCCTTCATATATGCAAATTTATTCCATTGTTAATGTTGAAAATTTGAGATTGTATGAGCCTCCTTTGATTGAAGATCAAGGAGAAAGTGTGCAGATTCCCTCTATTGAAGATTTTTCTCCATAATTCCTTGATGAGCTTGAGCAAGACACTATACTTGACAGAAGAACAAGGACAAAAAAAGGGGAAACATTTACTATCTTCGAGTGGGGTTCAAGGGTATAAATCCTTCAAAATCCAAATGGATGGAGGTTGGAAAGGTGGGGGAATTGTCCCCTCACCTGCTGAACAATTGAAAGTGATCCTTTTGGGGTCCAAAAGGCTTCCAGTGGGGAGGAGTGATCAAGTGCTCAAAATTATGCTAAAAAATAAAAGTGTTAGAATTTTGTCTAACTCAACTTCAGATCAAAGAGCTTGTCATTTTGAATCCAACAATGTGAACGACACTCAAATTTGAGCTCATATGCAGAAGTTAGAGCAAGTCAAAGTTCAAGTTTGACTTTTCCACATGGAAGGATTGGATGATGTGGCAAGATCTTCACCGAATGAGGAGACACCAAGTGACAGGCTACCATTGGCCACTTCGTATCACAAATCATAAGTCGCAAGTGGAAAGGTGATATAGAATCGGCCCCGAGCAGAGAAGGGATGCAATGCGATAAATCACAATCGCAGATCGGCGAGGGGAGGACAGTTCAAAAATTGGTCGAAGGTGTGATGCGATGGATCGCAATCGCAGATTGGTGAAGGGAAGGTGTTTCAGAATCAGCCCCCAGTGAGTTCAAGTTGCGATGTGACATTGCAATGGCATATCACAACAGGGCAAGTCCCGCATATTTACGACTGTTGGTACTCCACCAATTACGATAAGTCCCTGGACACGATACATTTATCGACTGCAGTTAATACTCTCGTCGGGTCTGCGCAAATCACAATTGCAACATAACTCGCCGCGTTCACCAACCTTAAGCCCACTAAACTTCATTGATTGTGATTTTCAATTCAACCGACAAAATATGGCCTATCGCGTGGCGAAATTTTCACCCAGATAGCGGATTTTGGGGCTAATTTGATGGTTAGTGGTCGGAAAAGGGGAATTTGTTGAGAAAATTGTGGGAGAACTGGGAGAGGTCATAACTTATTTAGTTATTATCCAAATTATGTGCATAAACAATTAACTATAGTAGTTTTGGCTATTGTGAACTCATTGAGACAGGTTTCAGAGGCATTTGAGCATTGTAAACACACTTTTGTTGTAATTTTGAGCATAATAGAGGGGCCCAAGCATTGGAAGTTGGACCAAGGAGATGTAGCCCAGGAGGGGTGAACTCCTCATCAAATCTCTTTATTGTGTGTTTTATTTTGATGTTCTTTGTTGTTATTTTGCTATTGTTTAAAATATGTTTTATGTTAAATTGTTTATAACATTTACATAAGAAACTCTCATGGGAATCAATTAATTAAGCAAAAATGGTGAATCCTTAAGCACTTGATAAGAAAATGATAAGCATCTTGGGTTTTATTTTGAATGGGGAATTAGCACAACATTACTAATATGCTCCATTTCATATCACCCATGCTATAATTAGAGGTAAATTTCACAGGTTTTCCTCCTAGGAATCATTCCACCAATTGTGTCACACCTCTATGATTAAATCTCCTTCCCATCTCTAAGTTTTCTTTGTCAATCTCAAGGTCTCGATCCATACTCCTCTGTTGACAGGACACTTTAGGAATAAGTGTTGTATTGATTCCTCTTCTTTTTTGCACAAAGAGCACTAGACTGGTCCCATCTTATTTCTCTTCTGGAGATTGTAGGAATTTACAGGGTAAGTTCCTCAGACAGAACACCAGAAGGACACCGCTCACAAACAGATCACAGATCAATACACCAGTATTTTGACGTGGTTAAAACCCTCAGAGAGGGAAACAGTCCACGGCCTGCGCCAACGTGGCTACTACAGGCAATTTATTAATAAAAGAATGAAAATTTACATAAGCTTCTCTCATGCACGGTTAACCTACAAATGACCCTCCATGCGCTTTAAATAGAATTAATGGACCAATTGGGTGTCAAGCCACGGATCAAGTGTCGGTAATACCGAGGAGAGAATGAACCGTCGGATCACTACATATCGTGACCGTCGGATTGTAAGTTACAAAATGTACAACGGTAAAGAAAACACACTTTACCTAACTCTATACCTAACTCTATACTAGACCAAGTTGAACTTAACTATTCCTTCCTATGTGTCGGAATAGCCTAACATCCCCCCTTAAGAACAACTTGGGATAGGATTGAAGGATTTACAAATATGACACAATAGGAGAAGGAAGGAGGCACTAGAGCCTATCCCCCCTTAGTGACAACTTCCTGAACTCCAAGCATATATCGAAGTTTAGTGAACTTCGCCTCTGTGAGAGCCTTTGTGAAGATGTCTGCAACCTGATCATCTGTTGAACAATATTGCACTTCAAGAACATGGTCATGAATGAGCTTTCTGATGAAGTGCATGTGTAGTTCAATGTGTTTGCTACGCTGATGCTAAACTGGATCTTTGCAAAGCTGAATGGCACTTTGATTATCACACCAAAGAATAGTTGGATGCTGCTGCTCAAAGCCAAATTCTGATAGGATCTGACGAAGCCACAAGGCTTCCTTACTAGCTTCCACGGCACCACGATACTCTGC
>APFE030900214.1:7602-45101 GCA_000404065.3 Pinus taeda | reverse complement strand
ATTAATTAATTAATCTCCATGAGTTAATTAGTTAAGGAAAAACAAACTTGAAGTCTATGTGAGGACATGCAATAGTTTATCTATTAATTGGTGAATTTATCCATTAGTTAAAGAGATAAGGATGAGTTGTAATTAGTTGGATCAATTAACTGAGTCAATTCCAGTTAGATTAATTTAACAAGTTGTTAAATGAATGAGATTCAGTTTGTTAATGCTTGCATGCATGTAACAACTAGTATTTTCAGATAACTAAATATTATAGCTTAAATAACTCATGCATGTCAGTTCAGACAAAGACCCAGTTGAGATCAGAGAAGGGATAGTGTACTATCAGTTGGATGAATATTTTCCCTATAAAGGAAGCTCATCCATGATGAGGATTTATCTCCTTTAGGTTTGTGCAGTTATTTCAGAGGTCAATGTTGTGTGTGAGGTGAGAATCACACAGGTTGCAGCTGGAGGACCCGAGAAAAATTGTGCATAGAAATAAGAGGCTTGGAGGGCAGAGGAGAAGGTTTGTGAGAAGCCTTTGACTATCTATGAGCGGCAAAGGGATTATATTGAGAGATGGGTAGCTTCTGAGCTAAGACTTTGTGTAATCCGGACTATATTTCTACTTGTATGATAATACAGAGATGGGGTTTTAGGTAGGTGCTTTCCCGAGTAAATTCTTCTGTGTTATGTGTGATCGATTCCTTCTTATCAGTTAAATGTGTTCTTATTGATTTTGCTCATGGTTGATTAAACTTCCACTAAATTGTTTGTATAAGTAGATCAAGTGTTTTGCTTTAGTACATTGCATTACCAGGTTGATCTACAGGTAGGAAATTTCTACATGGTATCAGAGCTAGCTGATTTGTAGAAAAATTTCTACATGGTATCAAAGCTATCTGATTTGTAGGAAAAATTCTACAAAATTCTACATCCTGGAACTGATCTTGTTCAAGAATAAATCAATCAAAGGGTTGACATGTGCTGATGGTCCCCAGGTTTCTGATAGACCCAACGAGAAATTCAAATCCCCCCTATAACCAAATTCAGATTATCCATGAATGATTTTGAGAACAAATTGTTTTAGTAAACCTCCTGTCCTGACAGGGCCCATATATGTTTAGAATTAAGAGATTTGTGCAGAGCTCCAGAGAGTATACCTCTACACCCAAAGCCTGTTCTATGCCCCAGGTGGTAAGGACCTTTAGCCTTCCTTCTTCCACTCCTGTAGCCAATCCCCCTGATCTGCCCTTAGCATCCAGTGACTGAAAGGCCCACCTAGGCAACATTTTGTGTAAATCTCTACTAATCTGCTCACCCAATCCTAGGGTTTCTTGCACTAGAAGGACATCCAGGTTATAGGAACTTATAAGTTTTTTCAAGGCCAATTTTTTTGGGGTACTAGCAAACCCTCTACAATTAAAGGACATAATGATCATTTGAAACCGAGGGTGGGGCTCTGTGCTGCTCTAAGCACCCCTAAAATGGATATTTGTTTCCCATAAACTATGTCAGTCTTTGCTCTTAATTGAGCCTTTGAAATGCTTGTCTTCCTCTGGATTTTTGAGGACCAGACGAAATTGGTTAAAACCCTAGACCCCCCACTGCTTCGCAAGGGATAATTTTCTTATCTCGAGGCCTGAGGTTATAATGGGGCTTCTCTGAAAGGGCACAGGGCATACTAGAAGTCTCAATACATGACCTAGGACTACGGTTTAGAAGAATCTGAGGGATAGAGGTAATGATTCTATCTAGTGTTTCATTTACATTTTTAACATGGATATTTTCTGAATTCAGTAGCTTGGAGGGATGAAGCTTTGAAACAAAATTGAGAAAAGACAAAAAGAATGTATTAAATGAAGGGATAGGCTCTAGAATCGTACCCTCTGGCTAATTTGCAGAACATAATCCTTCTCCCTCCATCGTCTCTGCCCAAACTATCTTCCCCTGTAGCTGTTGATCTTGGTCGGGCCTCTCCTCAATCTACATATCCTTTGTTTCATCTGCATCCATTTGCATATTGTCCTCCTCCATCCTTTCACCCTTGCTTTAGGATTACCCTTTCTCTGTTCCTCCTCCACTTGTTTTTTTGTCGCTTCCCCCTCCTTTCTCTGCCTTCTTCTTCTTCTAAAGCCTAGGGGACATTCTCTTGCAAGGTGTCCGTATTTATGGCACCAATGGCATCGAAATGGAAGTTGTTCATAATCAATCATCTGAGTATATGAGAAATCCTTGTACTTGAGGTTGATTTCCTCTACCAACCCTTCCCCAGGGTTCAGACTTACCAGTATTCTGGCAAGTCCCTTATCTCTAGTGTGCACAAATGACATGTCGGCTTCCAAAAATAATCCCCAGTTATTCCCGATTGCCTTGATCATTGATTCCACCCAGAATTGTGGTGGGAGTCCTAGAAGTCTTACCCATACAGGGATTTCATCCACCTTCTCTCTTTAAGCATCAAATAATGGGTTCCACCTTTTAAGAAGGATTAGACTTTTCCCAAAACTCCAATTTCTTTCCAACACCCATTCCAGTGCTTCATTTTTAAATAATTTGATCATCAACCAACCCCTAGCTAGGGTTGATACCTCATAGGATTTATCTGGCACCTCTTGCCAACATTTAACCATCCATTCCTGAATTTAGTTTGTTGAATAATTTTTCCCCTTTTCCCTTCCGACCAAGGTTAACTCAACTACCTCCATAGCTTCATCGATTTGGAGATCAACTCCTAATACTAGATTTGGGATTATCTCTTTTTTCCTTATTAGCTTATTTTTCTTCCACTTTTCCCCTTTCTTTCTGTGCCTCCCCCCTTCCCGAATACCTGGTGAGTTCTCCTATGCATTGGTAGGTGTTGCTTAGAGTGGTTTAGACTGCCCCTCCGCCCAAAAGTTCCTAAGACTGTTTAGACCTCCTTCCCCTACCTGTCCTTCCTCTCCCACGAGATGTGGTATCTCCCTTGCTTCTGAAAAACCCTCTGCCTGAATAAACCCTTCCCGGTTTACTGATATGGGAGGAGCAAGAGAAAACCCTTATTGGTCATAGATTTCCCCCCCTCCTAGCCTTAGAGTCTTCCAAAAACCACCTAGAGTCGTCCCCCATCCATTGAACCTTGGAAACTCCAAGTGTGGCCTCTCATCTTGGCTAAAAGTTTATCCTCTTCGCAAGTGCAGAGGGCTTCTGCATGTGATAGTACTATCTAAACGTATTCCTCTAACTACTTTTGTCAATCCCTGATCTTCCACAAGGAAGGATTTCAACCCTTCCTACCCCTTAAACCCGAAAATGATTAAAATATCTTCTAACCTTCCTAAGTAAAAATATTTGAGGGGACTAGAGAACTGGTTATTTACTTGGAAAACATGCGCTTCTCCCGCTAAGCAGCCTGTCACTGGAAGTAAATCTCCCTACCTCCCTTGTGGCTCCCTTTAAGTTCCCCAACTCTCCAGTTTGGACAAAGCTAGGCTTTCCTCTAGTAGCCCTAATGTTTGCCCTATTTCCATACCTCCCCGAGCCATGCTTCTTCCCGCCTGACAGTCCAATTGGGTGGATATACTTCTCAATGTTCTGGTTCATGACTTCGAAACCCCACACTGACGAAATGTCCCCAAGTTTGGGATCCAAATCAATAGTATCTCGTTGCTTGACCATGGTTCCTTCCACTATTAGTAGTTTGTAATCTCCCTAGAACCTGGAATGTAGTTTTACCTTCTGCAAGCGCGTGTAGTTTCTCAGTGTAGGCAACGTAGCGGTTAACAAAACTAAAATGGTAAAACCTTGCCTCCATCCTCCCAAGTCCCTGTACCCCCGTTCCCTTTCTCACCATTCCCAACGTCATCTTCCCTCGTGACAACTCCCTTCCAGCTACCCTCCCTTCCCTGACACTCAGCTCCGTGCGTCACCATCTATGGTGCGTATGGCCTCCTTACAGTCCTTGTCGTCGTCTCCTAACTAGTTGCGCCCTTCCTCCATTGTTAGACTTTTTTCAACCCCTTCAGTATACACATCCCTCTCATCTCATGTTTACCCTAGCGAGCTTTTGAATTTGGGTAAATGTGGGAGGAGGTGTTGCAGGGTGGTATTAGAGTTTCCGGGTTCAAACACTTGGACTGGATGGGTGGAATGTGTTTGTCATGCATGCATGTTAGTTGTCTATGTGTTTGTTATGCATGCATTGTGATGGTCATTGTTGTGATTTTGTGTCATCATGATGTTGATGTTGGAAGGATTGATATGTTGATTTCATTATAAATACATATCTTGTGCTAATTTGAACTTATTTGTGCAGATGAGATAACCTCCCCTGAACTTCACTAAGGTATGTTTGTTTGATCATGTTTATATTTGGTTTATCTGACATGGTATATTTACAGGAAGGAGATCGAAGATGACAATCAAAATGGTGGACTACAGTTCACATGATTTTCCCTATAGATCAGATGAACGAAACAGTGATGAGTAATCTCATGACATAGAAGATACATTGAGAAGTTTGAAAGCAGCTATCAGAAGTTGTAAGGTGGATAATGATAGGATCATTTAGTCACATGAAATACTTGTCAGGGCACAAGAAAAGCAAGTAGAAGCTAATGTGGTCATCCTTTAGAGTCTATCAGATTTATAGAGATAGGGACTTCTTAGGATTAGTTGTGGAGAGGAGGAAAGGATCAATGGGGCATATGGCAACATGTCTCAATCATGATACATGTTTGACAAGGATGACATAGTCAGAGATAGTAGGTTCTTGGATACACCTGATAGGAGGGTTAATCGCCATGGGTTCTATTCTATTTCTAGTTCTAGTTCAGAGAGACAACACTATCATCACCGCCACCATTCGTATAGGAGGAGTGAGAAATAGTACTTGCAAGAGTTCAAGAAAGTAAGGTCTCCTACATTTGATAAAGAAATGAAGAAGTCACAAGATGCAGAATCTTGGTTTATTGGGATGAATAAGTTCTTAAGATTGCATGATTACTCAGAGAATATGAAAGCTTGGATAACTATTTCCAGTCTTAAAGGAAAAGCATACATTTGGTGGGAAGATGTGAAGAATGTCAGAGGCATTCGAGAAGAGAAGTTGACTTGGAGTGAGTTTGAGAGACTTTTTAGGAAGAAGTATCTATCTGAAAAATACTATGATGACATAACAAAGAATTTTATGAGCTGAAGATCGGATCTATGACCAATGAGGAGTATACTAGCAGATTCTTGGAGTTGTTGAGATATGTGCCTTATCTTAAGGAGGAGAAAGCAAAGATTCAGAGATTCATCAGTGTGTTGTCGGTATCATTGAAAATCAAGATTGAGTTTGATGGGCCTAGATCACTGGAGGAAGCCATTGGAAAGTTGAAGCACTGTTATGACCAATTGAAGCACAAGACCAAGTCTAAGAAGGATTAGAAAGGTAATTATAAGACTAAAGGAAAGTTGGGTAAGAAATGAGGAAAACCTCAGGATGCAAGTGATAAGGAGAATGTGGCATCTTATAAGAAGTTCAATGTAGTTGACAGAGGACATGGATTTCAGTCTGAGGAACAGAATAAGGGTGATGGCAAGAAGCCTTTGCAGTGATGGACTTGTGGTGGAGAGCATCACAAGAGAGATTGTCCATCACACTAGGATGGTAGATCACAGATTTACAGTGCTCAGGAGGCACAAGCAATTGGGTATGTGGGAGAGAGTATTCCTCATATTTATGCAACATTGGATTATAAGAAGACTAATCATCAAGCATCTATTATTGAGATGGAAGGTAAGGTTTGTGATCAAGTTGTTTCTATTATGATTGACCCTGGATCTAATTATAGTTATATCAGTCCTGACCTGGTGGATAAGTGTTGTTTGCATAAAAAAGTGCATGCAGAGCCCTGGTTGGTGCAGTTAGCTATAGGTACCAAGAAAAGAGTTCGTCATTGGGTAACATATTGTGAATTTGAGTTGAATGGCGCGTTTACCTCAATGCATCTGAATGTGCTTCCGTTGGGATCATATAATATGTTGTTGGGTATGGATTGGTTGTACATTCACAGGACTAAAGTGGATCACTATGACAAGGCTATTGAGTGCTTGGATGATGACAGAGAGAAGAGAATCTTACAGGGTAATAAGAAGCCTACATCAACGAGAATGGTTACAATTATGTAGGCAAAGCGCAGTAGGAGGAAAGGATGTATATTATTTGCAATTCATATTTCTATTAACAAAGGGAAGGATGTTGAAGATGGGGAAGTCTTAAAGAGGTATTTAGTTTTGCGGCAGTTTCATGATGTATTTCCAGTAGAAATCTCGGAGTTACCACCTCATAGGGAAGTGGAATTTTCTATTGAGTTGATGTCGGGAGCGACACCAAAATCAAAGGCAACATAGAGGATGAGCACTCCAAAGTTTGTAGAATTGAAGTTGCAGCTTAAGGAAATGCTTGATAACGGATACATTAGGCCAAGTGTGTTAGCTTGGGGTGCACCCGTATTTTTTGTGAAGAAGAAGGATGGTACTCTCAGGTTGTGTATTGATTATAGGTAGTTGAACAATGTGACAATTAAGAACAGGTATCCTTTGTCGCAGATTGATGACTCGTTTGGTCAATTGAAGGAAGCAACAATGTTCTCAAATATTGATTTGAGATCATAATATCATTAGGTATGCATCAAAGAATAGGACATCTATATGACTACTTTTTGGACTAGATATGGGCATTATGAGTTCCTTTTGGTTTGATTAGTGCTCCAACTACTTTCATCTGTTTGATGAATATTGTGTTAAATCCTTATCTAGACAAGTTTGTGATAGCATTCATTGATGACATATTGATATATTCTAAGAATGAGGAAGAGAATGAAAAACTGGAAACAATGTTAAGATTGTTGAGAGAACATCAGTTGCATGTACTTAGTAAGTGTAGTTTTTTTCAGACAAAAGTTCATTACTTGGGGCATGTGGTTTCCAAGGAAGGTATAATGGTTGACCCAGAAAAGATGAGAGCTATCATGGAGTGGGAAACACATAGGAATGTGGATGAGGTCAGATCATTTATGGGATTAGCAGGTTACTACGGGATGTTCATCAGGAACTCTCACATATTTATTAGCTTATTACATCTTTGCAGAGAAAAGGAAAGAAGTTTGAATGGACAAAGGAATGTGCGACTAGTTTTCAACAGTTGAGGTAGTTGCTTACAAATGCTCCAGTTCTAAAGATT
Source organism: Pinus taeda (assembly GCA_000404065.3). NCBI lineage: Eukaryota > Viridiplantae > Streptophyta > Pinopsida > Pinales > Pinaceae > Pinus > Pinus taeda. The sequence continues at coordinate 37,906 of APFE030900214.1, read as the reverse complement.
GCAGATCCAAATAAAGAGTTTGTGGTATCTATAGATACTTGCAAGAGAGGACTTGGTGGAGTCCTAATGCAAGAGGGACAAGTTGTATCCTACGAGTCAAGGAAATTGAATGAGCATGAATAGAATTATGTAACTCATGATCTTGAGTTGGCAGCGATCATTCATGCATTGAAGATGTGGAGGCACTATCTTTTGGACAGGCACTTTATTCTAATGAGCGATCAGAGTGGGCTGAGGTACTTGTTTTACTAACATAATTTGAATGTTAGGAAATATAGGTGGTTGGCTATGCTAAGTAAGTTTGACTTTGAGATCATGTACATTAATGGTAAAGAGAACAGGGTTGCAGATGCTCGTAGCAAGAGAGTGCAGGCAAATCATATTCTAGTAGTGAGTTCATATGTGACAGACTTACATGAGTGGATTTTGCAAGTAGGACAACAGGATGATAGGTACCAACAACTTAAGCACAAGTTACAACAATAGGGTATAGGTGAACAAGATGTGGATTATCATCTCATGTCAGATGGTTTGGTCAGATTTAGGGACATGATCTATGTGTTGGACAATAGTGAGCTCAAGAATCTTACCTTGCGGGAATTTCATATCAAGCCATATTCAGGTCACCCGTGATATCAAAAGACATTGACAACGGTTAAGAAGTTCTACCATTGGCCGAACTTGAAGAAAGAGGTGGTTGAGTTTATTGCGAGGTGCTTGGATTGTCAACAAATAAAAGCAGAGTGTAACCATCTAGGTAGTTTATTGTAGCCAATTCCGATTCCAGAGTGGAGACGGGAGGTCATTTCCATGGACTTCATTACAAGTTTTCCAAGTACATCCAAACAACATGATTTCATTATGGTTGTGGTTGACAGGTTGACCAAGGGAGCTCACTTCATTCTAGTGAAGTCTATTAATTTAGATAGTGAGGTAGCCTAAGTCTTCATCAAGGATATAAATAAGTTACATTGTATTCCTAGGAAGATCGTGTGAGACAGAGATGCCAAGTTCACTTCCAGGTTTTGGAAAGAGTTGTTTTTCAGGATTGGTGATAAGGTTGGCCTTCATTACAACTTATCATCCGCGGAAAGATGGACAAAAATAGAGGGTCAACAAGATTCTAGAGGACATGTTGAGAATGTATGTTATGCACCAATGGAGGAAGTGGGAAGAGTATCTTCCACTGGTGGAGTTTGCGTATAATAATTGGTATCAGGAACCTTTGAAGATGATTTTATTTGAATCATTTTATGGGAGGAGTTGTAATACTCCCATCAATTGGAGTGATCTCGTGAACAAGTTACTGATTGGACCGAACATGTTGGCAGAGATGGAATAAGAAATGCAGGTTATTAAGAAAAATATAGAGGTAGCACATGACAAGCATAAGAGTTATGTAGATCAACATAGGGTACTTGAGGAGTTTCAGGTTGGGTAACTTGTGCATCAATCCCAAGAGGAGTTCCTTGAGGATTGGGTCATTTGCCAAGTTGGCACATTGCACATTGGACTAATGTCTTACTGACTTGCACTGCCTCCGATAGTGAAATTCCATGATGTATTCCATGTTTCATTACTTAAGAAGTATGTGAAAGATGTTGATCATGTGATTGATTGGCCTGTATTGCAGGTGGAACCAAAAGGAGAATTCCAGCCGAAACCACAATGCATGTTGCAGCGGAAACAAATCATGTTCTAGAACCAAACAATCGAGTAGGTTAAAGTGCAATGGAAGAACTTTGGGCACGATGAATCTACATAGGAGATGGTTGATTAGATGTGGGCTTTATATCCTTCATTATTTGTCGGTTCAAGCAAATGAGTTTTTGGTATATGCATATGTATATGGATGTTGTTGTAGATGTCGTAATGTGTTGTGTTATAAAGCTCTAATAAGTGGCATGATTGTCATGTTTGTCATGTTGGTCATGGTTTTGAGTTGTTATTAATTGTATATACTGCATCGAGCTATGTTATAAAGCTCCATGGGCAGTATGTGTTTTTTTCAGCGGTTTGCTGGTCATAGGTGTCATTGAACACCAAGGACGATGTTATGCCAAGGGGGAGGGGTTTGTAACAACCCCTCATTGATTTTTTATGTAAATAAAATATAATACCAATGTCATTGGACAAGAGAATTCATCAGAAGGAATTACCTTAGAGGTTATGCCATCCATTTTTTCCTGCAGCATCGATAGGGATACAAAATAAGATGTTAGTACCTAACTAACGGATAACCTCTCTATTTAGTCTAGCTTTATGGCCACCTGGAATTAACCTTTTATCTAGGAAATTGGGAAATAAGATCGCACTTTTGAATACAGAGACACACACTGGACAAGTATTATATTAAAGGGCTCTTTTCTCTTTGATTCATAAAAAATAAAATATAATACCAAGGTCATTGGACACGTATTCGAAGTTGAATTTTGGGCAAAACATTGTGATGGGTATCACTTGTGATTAATAAATGGCGATGGAAATTGGAAAAGGCATTGGTAAAGGCAAAGTGACAATAATTGGAATTTTATTTATGAAAATAAAGGAAAATGAGAGAAAAGGGAGGTGAAAGGTCAGAAATTTGCATGAGAGGGAAATTGAAGGAAAATGAAGAAAAAAAAGGCCTCAATAATAAAAAAGGCTTATGAGGATCAACTCACAACCTTTTGTTAATTTTAACTTGGATCTCTCTTCTATTCTTTCACTCTCTCATACTCTTTCACACTTAGAGTGTTCTTGGAGCATTATTAGAGCACTTGGGCATACATTGGATTTGGAGAAGGAAGGCAAAGGAAACTAGTAAAATGCAAGGGAACAGTTGGATTAATGACTACAACTCGATTGCTTTGCAAGTAACAAGTTCCATGTATGATTTCCTTGTTGGTTTATGGATGCATGGTATATGCATGTGATTTTTTTGGTTATGTGTTGTCATGGGCATGAAGATTTTCTCAGATTGACAGTGGGTTTAGTCTTGCCTTGCCATTTCCTGGATAGCCATGGTGTTGTGTTTTTTTCCCACTTGATTGTTTTCTGATTGGTGCTCATAATTCCTTATGGCTATGGGTTGGAACAAACACTCTAAAAGCCCTAGAAAAACTTAGGTTGAGTTACTGGTCATGGAGCCTAGGTTGGGATAAATGCTTTGGAGCCCTTTGTGGGTAGAGTTACTAGTCCCTAGAGCCAGGTTGGACAAATGCCCTAGAGCCCTGGAAGGCTGTGGGTTGAGTTAATAGTTCCTGGAGCCCTTGACAACTTGGGTAGAGATCAATCTAATTGGTGTTAGTGATGTCTGACCGTGGAGGTGGAATCATTGTGGTTGAGGGTTGAGGTGGTTTGGCCTCTCGAAGCCCTAGTTTTGTTTTGTTTTGGTTTATTCCATTAGATCCCACATTCATGCTTGGAATATGGTGCGGGGATGATTGGATGAAATAGATATTTGGTTGAGCCCAATCTATGGTTGGGTGGTACGTGGAAGTCCCTAAATTGGTTGGTATTTTCATATGTTAATATGAGACATTTCTTTATTGTGATCTATGAGCATTTGTAGTGATTATGTTAGCGATATTGTGGCTGAGTTGCCATGGTCTCTATGCTAGTTGTTTTCTGGTTATATGTTGGTTATATGATGTGTATTATCTATGGGTACGGTAGTGAATTTATTTAATTGTTGATTGGTTGATGAATATATGGACTAATAGCATTGTTGCAGCTACGTTGAAAGGGCATAGGGTCTTTTTGATGATTCTTTGGTGAGCTTACTGAATTAATAAACAAATATGTATTTATAAACTACATGTACTATGCACACCAAGTGTTTGTTTAAATGAGTAATTTGGACCTCCAACTTCACGGGGTCGTAACTTTGACATATGATCTCTGTTTGACTATAGTAATACCTCATTTCAAAGATCTTCGTGAGAAGGTTAAGCTATGAATATGTTAAACAAATTTGGGTACTTTTTTGGTCTCTCCATTTTCCTTGAAAATGGTGTTTAGGCCCTAAAAACAGCTTCAGAAGTCTAGAACCCGAAAAACTACCAAAAATAGAAAGTTGTGTTAAATTTAAGGGAAGGAAACTGAAAAGAAATAATGATTTGAAATATGAGGAGAACTTCTCCTTCCTAAAAAGTGATCGTTCTCTGATGCTTTGCAAGGAAAAATGAGTCTTATGAAAAAACAAGTTTTCAAAGGTCTCTTCAAGGACTATAAGTTATCTTTCCATTTAACTCATACATGCATTCATGAAGAGCAACAACCAAGAATTTGGTGACAGAGTTCACCCCTCTTGGGCTACATCTCTGGGCCTGATAACATAGCTAGGTCGCTCCATATATTAAGTGAAAAAGAGTACATAAAGTTTGCTGATAAAACAAAAGACAAAATAAGTTGCACCCTACAAATCACAACTACTACAGTAAACTTTTGAAGGTAAGACAACCCCTACAAGGCCTTCTCCATGCTCAAAAACTTTTTAGAACTTCTCCAAAACATTGATTGATCCATACGCCCATGGGATTGAACCTATAAAAAGTCTCTTTAGATGTGCTCCAATCAACAAATAGAGGTCACCATTGGATCCAGAATGTTTAAAAATCCCTATATAGACTCTTCTTCAGCTCCAAAAGGCCAAAAACCCACCAAGTTATGGCTCTCCAAGTTTTGAAACCTCCTCCTCCATTATCTGTCTTAGAAATTGGATAAACTCTCTAATAGAGCTACAAATAAGCCTTGTTTTTTTACTGCGGAGGTGACAAATGTGCCTGCTAAAGGTTCATTTTGTTGGACACTTTAAATTGCCCAATAACCCTTATGCATGGAAATTGTGGCCACATGGGCCATGCGCTTGGGGGGCTGGGGCTAACTGCTCATCCCCGCCAACCTAGCCCCTAAACTTTCGAGCCTGTGGTTCTATTGGCACCCATGGGGTCGAGGCAGGGCCAATGACCAGCCCTTACCGCCGAATCTCGTCTTCCATGGCACCTGGTCCTATCAGCACCATACGCTCAAAGGCTGGAGCTTACTGCCGTGCCCTCCACCGAAGCACTTCACCGCTGTCTCGTGTGAGTTAACGAGATTGGGGGCTAGGCTAAACCCAAATCCCCACATTTGCCACCACTCATTCCTTCCAACAGTAGTCATGCGAGTGGCCATACGCCCAAGGCTAGGGCTAAACTTCTGCACCCTGCCACCTAGCTCCTTCCCAGTTGCACCAAGGTTCTGTGCAGGTTCCATATGACTAGGGCTAGGGCTAGTCGTAAGCCCCTTTCCTCTGGTGTTGTCTGTTGGCTCTTCTAGTGGTCCCGTCAAAGTGTTGCGACTAGGGGTCGGGCTAAGGTCCCAAGTCCCATCTCCTTTGCATCGGTCATGTGGTGTTGTAGGTGACCAAGGATTGGGGCTGAGGCCCGACCCCTCCTCCCAATAAGTGCTGAAGTCAAATTGAAATATGCCCGGAGCCCTTATGGTGTTAAGAACCATGACATAGGCAGACTGGTGAGGCACTTTACTATTGAACTGCAGGTCGGGGGTTCGAGCCTTGCCAAGGCTATCTGACCCCTACCATAATTTTGTCCAACTACGAAGTGCCACGTGACAGCCTGTGGTTGGGCCATGTGGCACACCCTCATTAGTCCGCCACAAACTAACCAACCAACCAAATCGAGCCAACTCGCCCAGTACGAAGCTTCAACTTGGAAAATCCTCATTGGTCTGTACCTACCTAATCAACTTGATGGTATCAGCAGTACGACTACCTTGTCAGCAACCCAATCAACAAACCTGTGAATTTTTTAGTTGTTGGTTGAAAAATTCAGAACATCATACTTTGTCATATGACATCAGATTGAGGCGAAACAAGTTTTGTTAGATTCACAATGACAAACACTTCGATTTGATGCCAGTTTTGAAATAGTTTGGGCACTTTCATTTTTGAGCTAAAAATTGGTCACTGGATCATACCTCCCCACTAGGAACTTTTGGACTCCAAAAGTTTACTTCTCCTAGTAAATAAAATGAGGTTGAAACTCAAAACTTCCCAAAAATCACCCATTTTTGCTCTGTTTTCAATTGGTGCCCTTCAAGCTCCAATCAAGGTACTTCACCTATCTTCTTCGTGAAGACCTACCGTCCTGTTAAGAATCAAACCAAAATTCTTATTGCTAATGTAGGAACAAAAACATTGATGAGTGGAATCTGAACATTCTCTTTAAACCCATCTTTCATGGCTCAAAAAACTTCATCTTAAAGTTCCATTGTTGAAGACAAACTTGACTTTCCATCTTGGAAATCAGAAGTAATATAATGCTTGTCATGCACTGAAACAAATTTTGCTTTACTGTCCTCAAACTGTGCCTATACACAAAAGTACTATGGCTGCAAAAATTTAATGACACTATTGGATTTGCCTACAAAAATATAGTTATATCTTGTACAATCTTAAACAAATATTCTATTCACAACAAGTTTCATCTTGAACACTTGTATCGGTGAGTACATGATAAACTATAGACAAACTTGGACAACAAACATGTACATCCCAAAAGTCCTTAAACATTTGGACTTATAAATAAGCCAACAACATTACATGTCAATGAAAAACATACTTGTTGCTCATAGTGATTATTCTTGTTCATTTTACAAAAGTACCCAAAACAAGCAAACAACAACAAGTATTTACAGTTTACAAAGCAACAAACTATACAAACAATCTACCCAATCTCTGCCTCTCTTAGGCTTATGGGTTCTATTTTTGCATATACTTTGCTTTGAAGGTTGCCTTAGGAACCCTGCGAGTCCTATTTTCCACCTCTTTCTTCCCTTGCATTAGTTTGCATAACCTCCTTATCCTTCTTGGATCGAAGCTCTAGATGTGGTTTCCAACACCGTTCATTCCCATGCCCATGCGTCTTGCAATGGGTACAAAAGTACTTTTTCTTTCTTGCAGACAAGGAATTACTCAAATGTGAAGGAGATTCATCATTCTTGATGCCAAGAATATGATCCATTCTTTTGACCACTACAATGCGTTGCTCACAAATAACCACACAATGGTCAACTGCATCACAGAAAGTGCAAGGTTACATTTCCCACAAATAGTCAAAATTACCAACATTTGGAATACACTCATGGGATTTATACTTGTTCCTTAGGATATTGCTTGGACGATGTGGGGTGGATAATGACATGCAACTTCCTATAAATCATTCATCTCTCTTAGGAGACAAATGAACATGATCACCACCATCTTGGTGTGACATATCATCCTCTGATGACTGATTTGCCTCAAACCGTTTAGAGAATTCTCCAAAATCTCTTTGACTATATCCCAATCCTTTATATTTTGGTCTCTCTTGTATCATGATTGGATTAGTGATCCCTTGGCCATTGATGCCGAGGCCTCCTCCTTCATAACCCATTTTAGGTAGTAGCTTCATACCAATGTGTCTAGTATGATATTCAAGTGTTGTAATAGAGGTGTTATGAACATAAATAGAAGGATTTGAACTTGAGATGCTTATTACCTCCTTGAACTTGCCATCCATCTTTTCTGGTTCAGATGATGATGACAAATTTGCAGATGACTCAAGCCACCCACTTTTACCAATAGACATACAATGAGAATCTTGAAGATGATGACAAAATGCACATGCTTCATTTTCCTAATAAGGTCCATAACCTTTGTTTGAACCATGGCCACATATTGGCTTCACTTTGGAGGTTTCCTTTGCTATCATTAGAGTGGAACTCTCATCAAATTGTTCCATAAGCACATGTTGCAACTGAAGGTGCATATGCCTCTTCTCCTCTTAAGCAATTTCAAGCATTCTTCTCAATTCAATGTTCTCCATTCAAAGAGACAAATTCATCTTCTCAAGCTCTTAGAGACTCTTCTTGCCCATTCTTGCAACTTGGTCAAACCTTGATCTGATACCAATTGATCTAAAATTGGAGGAGAACTTCTCCTTCCTAAAAAGTGTTCATTCTCTGATGCTTTGCAAGGAAAAATGGGTCTTTTGACAAAACAAGTTTTCAAAGGTCTCTTCAAGGACTATGAGTTAGTTTTCATGTAAACTTAAAACATAAGAAACATCTCATCATTTAACCCATACATGCATTCATGAAGAGAACAACAAAGAATTTGGTGACAGAGTTCACCCCTCCTCGTCTACATCTTCGGGCCTACTAACACAGCTAGACCACTGCATATATTCAGTGAAAAAGAGTACACAAAGTTTACTGATTAAATAAGTGGCTAGTTTTCCCTTCAAGGAAATGTTCTCCTGCAAATAAATCGCACTGTAGATAACATGAAAACCTATAGTAATTCAAGAAACCATTAGCAATAAAAGGTGTCTCCTACAAAGACCCAATACTCCATCTGAAAACGAGCATACATGAGCACACAAGTACTTCAATTCCACATTTATATATAAAAATAAAGCTTTCCTCAACAAGAAATATCGAGAAAAGACAAAATGAGTTTCACCCTACAAGTCACAGTTGCTACAACAAACTTATGAAGGTAATAAAACCCCTACAAGGCTGTCTCTATGCTCAAACACCTTCAAGAACTGCTCCAAAACACTGATTGATCCATACACCCATGGACTTGAACTTGAAAAAGGTATCTTCAGATGTGCTCCAATCCACAAATAGAGCTCACCATTGGATCCAAAATGTCCGGAAACCCCTATCTGGACTCTTCTTGAGCTCAAAAAGGCCAAAAACTCACCAAGTTATGTCTCTCCAAGTTTTGAAACCTCCTCCTCCATTATCCGTCCTACAAACTAGATAAATTGTCTAACAAAGCTACAAATCTGCCCTATTTTTTCCAACGGGAGGTGAAAAATTCACCCACCAAAGGTGCATTTTGTTGGACACTTTAAATTTCCAATAACCCTTATGCCAAAAATTATGACCACATGGGCCATGTGGCTGGGGGTTGGGCTAACTGCCCGCTTGCATTGGCCTAACCCCTAAACTTTCAGGCATGTGGTTATGTTGGCACCCATGAGGCCAAGGGTCGGGCCGACGGCCTGCCCTTACTGCTGAAGACCCCTATACCATGGCACCTGGTCCTGTGAGCACCATATGCCCAAATCCTGGAGCTTATCGCGCGTCCTCCGTTGAAGCACTTCACCATGGTCCTATGTGACTTAACGAGACTAGGGGTTGGGCCAAACCCTAAGCCCCACACCTTTCTACCCTCATCCCTTCCAACGACAGTTATATTGGTTCTTAGTGCTAGGGCCAAACTTTTGCACCCTTCCACCTAGCTCCTTCCCATTTGCGCCAAGGTTTTGTGCAAGTTCCATACGATCGGGGCTAGGGCCAGTCATAAGCCCCTTTCCTCTCCCACTCTTTGTTGGCTTTGCTAGTGGTCCCGTTAGAGTGTTGTGACTAGGGGTTGGGATAAGGTCCCGAGCCCCATCTCCTTTGTGTCGATCATGTGGTGTTGTAGGTGACTGGGGGTCGGGGCTGATCGCCTGACCCGTCCTCCCAATAAGCACTGAATTCAAATTGAAATATGCTCGAAGCCCTTATGGTGTTAAGAACCATGGCATAGGTGGACTATTGAGGCGCTTGAATGTTGAATTGCAGGTCAGGGGTTTGAGCCTTGCCCAGGCTATTCGACCCCTACCATAATTTTAGCCAACCACAGGGTGCCACATGGAGGCCTCTAGTTGGGCCACATGGCGCACCCTCATTGGTCTACCACAAACTAACCAACCAACCTGATCGAGCCAAATCACCTAATACGAGACTGCCACTTGGACGATCCTCATTGGTCCGTACCTTCCCATCAACCTAATGATGTTAGCAGTACGACTGCCCAGTTGACACCCAATCAACAAACCTACTAATCTTTTAGTTGTTTCCCGAAAACTTTAGAACATCACAACTTTGTCATATGACATCAGATTGAGGTGAAACAATTGTCATTGGATTCAGAACGACGAACAATTTGACTTGATGCCAATTTTCAAATATTTTGGGTACTTTCATTTTTGAGCTAAAATTTGATCATTGGATCAAATAGTGTTGGGTCGAGTTAGGATGCTAATAGTGTGATCATGTGTCACTGGGTGTTTGCAGTCAGTTCTGGACAAGTGGACCCCATTTTCCATAAGTGCATCTTGGAAATTGGGTCTCACATAGTAACCTCATCTTGTGTTTTCCCTCGCAAGCTTGTAAATTTGGGTAAATGTGGGAGGATGTGTTACAAGAACTTAGTAGTCATGATGGAAAGCATCACATTTATGATAGGATGAATTATAACAAAGATAGATATGACATTATCCTAGAAGCATAGAAGGATAGTTGAAGTCAAAGTCTAGATGGTTGAAGCAATCATCATGATAGAAAATAATTTTGCTCATGACATATTCATTGAGAGCATATAAGGACAACCTAAGTAGTAGTCTACATGGTTGGAGTAAGTCATCTAGAAAGAAGATAAAGAGATAATCATACACCATTATCATTAGGAATAAGCATTTAGAGAATGAGGATCATCAAGATCCTCCATTGGAATCTTCATTAGAAGGTTCACCACTACTTAGAAGAAGCAAGTGTCTCGCAGAAAGACTACATTCCACCTTGTGTGGGATCCACTAGTTAAAGAATGAAGGTATGGTGAAAAATAAATGCAGCATGTCAAAGATGGTTGAAGTACTTTTGTATTTAAGCCAGGAAAGGAAGTTGCTAGAAGGAAGTCTAGATGAACAACAAAAGGAAAATGTATGTATATATCTAGATAAAGTCATGTCATCATATGGTTGCAGGTAAAAAGGATAAAATGCTCTATCTCATGAGCATGATGAAAGAAGAAGAAATTATTCCATTAAAATGATGCATGAAGGCATGTGGACAAAGTGCCATGAACTCTTATGCATAATGACAAGATGAAATCAACATAATATGACCTCATGAAGAATATGGGGTTGTTGGAAACTATGGTTGCCATAATGAAGGAATTGTGTATGGAAGATCCTAAGGAAGCAATATGTGAAGAAAGGTGAAAGAAGAGTTCATGAGAAGATTCATATATTGTCACATGAGATAAGATAAGTGATCAACATCTGATAACTAGAAGGATTAACTATGAAATCTCCATGGATAAAGATATGAAGACACTGATATGTTGGAAAAAAAACCTTGGTAATGTATATCTTGGAGATGGATTTGTGAATGTGCAAGATGTTGATATTGCAAGAAGCTGATGTTATGACAATAGACCATAAAAAAGAGGTAACTTTTATTTAATGTTCATTTTTATCTAAAAAAAATTTAGTTGGGTTGAAATAGGGTTACTGTTGACTAGGTCCGTCATCGGATAGGAAAGTCTAGAAGCTCTTGGTTATACCCCCACCTAAAACCCTTAACTTTCTTAGTCAGGATCTGTTGCTCTCCCTTGTGAGTGAATAGCTTTAACAGATCTTACGGAATCTCTTGCCTGCCTACTTCTTTTATATATTCAAAAATGTTATGCCTATCTTTATATCAGGTGAAAAATAGTTATGCCTATCTTTATATCAGGTGAAAAATAGTTATGCCTAGCTTTGACCTAATAAAAGGTCATAGTCATCAAGTCCAATTCGTTAGGGTAGGCTAGTTGGCTAGTGTAGTGGAAAGGTTCAGTTGAAATTCGACTCACTTAGTGAGGATATGTTCATGCCATTTTAGTTAGTCGTAATCTTCGTGAAAACATTTGATGTATGTAATATGTTTAGAAGAATAGCACGGGAGGAAATGATGGTTTGATCCTTTGGTTTCCCTACCCCGGTGAGAAACCTACCCGATTGAATACAAATTGAGTGTTGTATCAATGAATGACCTTATGAATGTTCTCTGCTTTGCATGCCGCTTTCAAAGAGAGTTTTAGAAGTCACCTACAACTAGTACTCGTGAAATTAGATGGAAGATATGGAAAGAAACATGACTTGGAAGAGGTAGATGCATGAAGATAACCAAATGATGACTATAAAATCACTTTTCGATGGAGATAATGATGACATGACTATTGGTTCTACACAATGTTTTGTTGGAGGGAATTGATGAAGAATATGGTCGATGCCCTACAATAAGAAGGCTCCACAATGAAGAAGTTGAAGTTCATGACATGATGCAAAAAGAAGGAGCCCTACAAGTAGTTGATAGTACCATGATCTCCACCAAAGAGAGTTTTTATTGGTAACGAGTCCCTTGTTAAGAGGGAGTTTGGGTATGTTCCCTTTATAGGAATGATTAGATCCTCCCTTGTTAAGAGGGAGAGATAGACACAACATTCTTGTATTCATGTTATGAAGAAAGAATGGAGGATTGGGTAAGCATCTGAGTCTGAATCTGATACTCTTTGAGGATGAGGTAGGGCATCCAATAGGTAAGAGTAGGTGAAGAGGAAATTCCATGAGGATGTGTTAATCTAAGATGGGAATGGTCCTATAAAACATACCTTGTGAACATCTGGAAGGGGTATGTGCCCTGAGAGATAATGATGAAGGTGTTTATAAATCATTGTCTCCCTAACATTGTGCTCTATTCTTGTGGAGATATTGACTTGTTAGTCAAGGCTTTTCTATATGTCAATGTTGGTTGATATGATGAGATGCACATATATAAGTTGATATGATAGCTTATAAGTTGGCTTACCAATCTGACTCTTCTTATGAGAATTCTTTAATATGATAATGTCCAAGTACCTTGTATGGAAAACAAATACCTCCCTAGTTAAGGGGGACTATTGAAATGTGTAACTAGCTTCGGTCTTCATAATGTCTAATATAATCATGGATTTATGTATTCAATGTAAAGAGAAAAAGAAAAAAATATTATTATTATTTTTAAGCATGGGTTTCATGCTCAAGGTCATTTTTATTCATAAGTCAGGCACCCATTATGTGCTTCTAGGTTTTGTCATTGAGTCAAGAAGTCAATTGAGTCATTGTCATTTAAAAATACCCCATTGGGTACTTTGTATCATGTAAAATAAATTTATTTGAGTCATAAAAGTGTCAAAGTCCTTCCAAGACAAGTCGACCTACTGACAAGGATAAGTCGACCTACAAAGTGACAAGTCTGCCTCATGAAAGGGTTGTTCAACCTGTATATATAAGAAGACCATCGACCTCATTTGGAGAGATTCATTCAAGAAAAAAGCATTTCGATCAAGGAAGGAAAAGGAGCCTAATACCTAGTGAAGAAAAAAGAAATAAAAAAACCAAAATCTAATTTGAAAAAGGATTGTTTTAGGGCCAGATCTCCTACACATGTGAAAGGACTAGGGAAACACTTATTGCAGTAGGGGTAAAAAAACTACAATCATACTAGGAGGCTGAAATCAAGTATCAAAGAGATCATCTTGCAAGTCAAGTTTCCAAATAAAAATAAACTCCCCAAGCGAAGAAGAAAATCACCCTCATTCTATGCTAAACTATCCACACATGTAAAATTGCAAGGATTACATAAATACTAAAAAAATGCAGTTTTGAGGCAGTGACCTAATTCTCAAGTAAGGGTCGAAAATATGAAGTGTAGATGTAGTTTGATTGGCGTTAGTTTTGTGGAAGAGTATCTCATCAAAAAGAAGGTTTTCACTTGGGCTTGGAGGGGTTTGATCAAGGAAGAAAAAGGAGCCTAATACCTAGAGAAGAAAAGAGAAATAAAAGAAACCAAAACCTTATTTGAAAAGGGATTGTTTCAGGTCCAGATCTCCCACACATGTGAAAGGAATAAGGAAAGACTTATTGCAGTAAGGGTTGAAAAGCTATAGTCATACTAGGAGGACAAAATCAGGTATCAAAGGGATCATCTTGCAATCTGGTTTTCCAAGTAAGAAGCAACTCCCAAAGCGAAGAAGAAAAACACCCTGATTTTGTCCTAAATTGTCCACATGTGCGAAATTGAAGGTATTTCAGGAAGACCGAAAAAGTGTAGTTCTAAGGCAGTGACCTAATTTTGAAGTAAGGGCCGAAAATATGAAATGTAGATGCAGTTTGACTGGCATTGACTATATGGAGGAGTATCTCGTCAAAAAGAAGGTTTTGACTTGTTCTTGGAGGGGTCTTTGTCAAGGTTCATAGGACTTGAAATTCATAATCTAAACATTCTATAGTAAGAGAAGTATTCTTGTGGGTTTTCCTCTCAAGAGGAGATTTTGGCCCTGCCTAGCAGCCTACATCTTGTGTCCTCTTGCCAAATTGATCTTCATTGTTTGGTAGTTGTTTGATGGTTAAAGAACATTATAATAATCAAAGGTAAGAATATACATCAAGTTAAGTAAAATTACATCACAAGTAGTTACCAACATAAGATAAATAACCTAATATAGTTTCCCTTAGATTTCTAAACACTTAGATCAGAATTATACTTGAGCAAAATATTAATGGCAAAATTCATGGCCTATCTTGGTCAAATAGTTGAAAAAGAAAGTCAAGTCTCTTCTCGATGGTTGTTTGACATATGGAAATAAAAAATATTATTTCCATAACTTATGATTGGTTGATAATTAATGTGAAACTAAGGAAGACTTTTGAGGGCGCCAACAATAACGATTGACATATAGAATCCTACAACTTGACTCAAGGATATATATATCGATTACTTTTGGCAACTCTGATAATGGGGAATGACATCAATAATTTTTGGGATATGGCATGGCTTCCATGAAGAATATATAGTATAAGTGTGTACACTAAAGAGGCATAAAAGGCATGAAAAAGTCATGAGACAATTTGTTGATCACGATGATACATTGGATTCAATATTGATCTAGAATAAGTTCACCCACCTCAATCGAAAAGACTGAGCCATAATTGGTTCTACATTGATTGATTCGACGGGTATTATTGCTGATAATAATACTGCCAATGATCGAGATTTCATATGAATTTGTGGAAAAGCATGAAACAAAATTGTATACAAAGAAAGAAGATATGAAGGTTTACAATATCACTTGTGAAGAAGTTGGGCTCGATAAGGTGTTTGAATCCACTATGCAAGACGAAGAATATTTGATAACCTAGTGCATGCAATGAGAACACAGACTTGTAGTGTGCAAAAACTAGGGAAGGTATGAATGTATATATGTTTTCACACTTGAGGAAGAAGGTCGATCATCATGGAAGGATATAGGTTGCAAAAATCCAATTATGTAGGGAAGTGTCAAGAAGGGGATTGTTTCGTGAGCAGGGAGAACCTTTGACTACATATAAACAATTAGTGATGGTGAGATGCGAACATGGCAAGCATCTTTGGTTTGATAGAGTTAATCCATGGAGCAACTAAGGCCAGAGGCATTGATCGCAATTTTGCACATTTATTGATACAATCTATTTTTTCTACTACGTGTAATCCTTCATAGCATGACCAATTCACTCAAGTTTGGTTTCTTCGTGCTTGTGCCCTACAATTTTGCCTCAATCCTTCTTTTTATCTCTTTTGGTTCTTTGTCTTTCATGGATTTTCCTAGAATCTAGGTTTATCTTTCTTTGTTGGTTTCTATTAATATAAGTAGTTTAATTATATACTAACTTCCCTTACTTCCTCTCAAAGGCTTTGTTTCTTCCTTGTTGATTTGGTGTTCTCCTTAGTTCCCATTCCTATGTTATTAGATTCCACCTCTACGTCGAACCCTCATTCCTTATTCCCGCCTTCCTTTGCTACCCCCCTCTCACTTCTTAATCTCTTCTGTCTCTCCTTCTTCCACTACTCTCTCTATTGTTTTCCCTAACCCCTGTTGGAAATGTAACTAGTATCAATCTTCATATTGAAATTCAGATGTGCTATTGATGCAATTATTATATTAATTTATTATTATCATTATTATTATTTGTATTTATAGTCAAAGTATGTTCTTCATGCTTATAATGTTTATTGAGTCAAAAGAAAAAAATATTATGAATCAAAGAATTGTAATTGAGTCAAAGTCCCATTTGGATTTCTTGTAAGAAAAATAAAATTATTTTTCTTGATTCAAAAAGAGTCAAAACACCCTCCATGTAGGTTTTAACCCCGTACAGAAATTACCTGCATACGAATTCTAAATCACAGGAAAAATAAAAATGTGAGAGCATAACACATAAAACATGTATACACAGAGATTTCCCATTGGATCCCAAAACCGGGACTACCAGCTTGATTTTTCATTATGTTCCTTTCAATGTTACAATACATATTTATACATGCCAAAGCATCAAATACCATGGACCGAAAACCATCGCGCCCAATACCATGGACCAAAAAACCATCGCGTCCAGAAAACATGTGCAAAAATCATGCACAAAAGCATAGGTGGGTCCGCCCAACCTAACATAGGGTCCAAAACCAAAATTTTCTGGGGCGCTGCCCCGGACCCCATTAAGTGGGGTTACAGGTACCCCTCAAACCCCCTGTTAACTATGTGGAAAGAATATAACACAACCCAACAACAACTTTCTGCTAGCGTAATACACGGGTGATCCATATTTATTTCCCCTGGTTGCACTAAGACTGCTCCTAGCGCGATCCCTGACGCATCAATATGAAGACGAAACATTTTGTTAAAATCTGGAGAGACAAGGATCAGGGTGCTTACCAGTTTCTCTTTCAATTTATTGAATGTTGCTTAACAGTCCTTAGTCCAAACGAACACTTCTGTCTTTTTCAGCAATTTCTCCATTGGGGTTGTGATTGATGCATAATTTATGATGAATCGCCGGTAATACCTTGTATGGCTCAAAGTGGACCTTAGTTTCTTTACATTATGTGGCAGCTTCATGTTGACAATTTCCACAACCTTCATTGGGTCTACGCATACTCCATCTTTGCAAACGATGTGGCCTAGCAGTGTTCCAAATGGGACCACGAAGATGCACTTCTTAAGGTTTAAGGAAATTTTCAATTGTTGGCACCTTTCAAACATGACCCTTAGTAATCTTGTGTGTTTCTTTAGTATTATATACTACCCAGTCGTCCATGTACACCTCTAAAAACCTGTGAATGTAGTCTCGGAATGCAACTATGACAGTCCTCGAGAAGACCGTCAGTGCATTCTTCAATCTGAACAACATCACGTTGTATGCATATGACCCCCATTCGGTAGTGTATGTTGTCTTCTGTTTGTATTCCTTGGCTATTCGAACCTAATGGTAGCTCGAGAATCCATCTGTAAATGAATATGCTTCATTGCCTACTACATTGTCCAGGACTTCATCACTGAAAGGTGTTGGGAATGGATCATGCACACATACATTGTTGGGACTTCTGTAATCAACACAGACCCTAATTTCTATTGCATCCTTCTTGTTTTGTATGACCATTAGACTTATCCACTCTACTTCAGCTACTAGAAATATAATCCCCGCCTCCAGCATTTTGTCGATCTCCTTATTCACCTTTTCCTTAACCCTAGGCTTTAGTCTATATGGCCTATGCTCTACTGGGTGAGCATCTGGCATCATATTAATATTCATCTCCCCTATGTCCCCTTTTATTCCTTTTAGCTCTACTACTGATGCTAGAAACAAGTCCTGATACTCCTCCAACAGGTCAAACTTTTCTTTTGTCATTTTTTCATCCCAATAATATCCCACCGATTCCATTTTGGGTTTATCCCCTGTCCCAACATTTTTTTTCTTAATTTCATCAATAGAAGGTGAGTGCCTTCTCCCAAGGGACTTTCATGTATGTCTCTTTCTCCCTCTGCTTCCGCAAAGGTCAGGTGTCTCAATCCTTCTAACCCATATTCATCTAGTTCTATGTCCATTTTATTGTAGGTCACATATTTAGGAGAATCGGTGTCATAAAGGCACTGTAGGAAATTTTCACCAATACAACCTTCAACTAATTGTCCTGGGGTGAATATAACTCCTTTTAGT
Organism: Pinus taeda; assembly: GCA_000404065.3. Lineage (NCBI taxonomy): Eukaryota > Viridiplantae > Streptophyta > Pinopsida > Pinales > Pinaceae > Pinus > Pinus taeda. The sequence continues at coordinate 20,048 of APFE030900214.1, read as the reverse complement.
GCATGCAGTGTCTCAGTCATGCATGTATTGTCACTCCTGAATGAGAAGCTACTAATGAACTGTGTCTCCAAGGCATCCCAATCCACTATTTGCCTATGAAGTTCCTCTTGCACGTACCAAGCTTGGGGAACAATACCTAGAGTATGTATGAATACATGTACCCAAAGTTCTTTCAAAATTCCTTGTCTTTCCCAACTTTTTATGCAGGCCTATACATGCTTCTCAGGACTTGAATTTCCTCTGTATTTCCTATTATCCTATGGTCAGCCTTCCTCCTAGCTGAACCTCTCCCTCATAGCTTGATTTATGGATTCCCATTATGCAGTGTGTTGCAGTGTGTTCTCCACCATCTTTCCGGTGTCACAAGGAGCACGATATCAAGAAATGGAATCTTTTGATCTTCCATCATTTCTTTGTCTACTTTTTTCAAGAATATGTGCACTGGTTCAATTCCATGGAACTTGGGGTAGTCACTTGCCTCTACTCCTATCCAATTGATCTGGCCTATCATTGCACAACATCTAGTATTGAGTTAATATTCGCCTTGCTTCCATGCATCCCACACAGCTTCCAAACTAGTCTTTGAGCTCTAAATACTCCTCCATCTGATGAATCCTCCTGAAGTAGGGTTTATGTAATCTTCCCTTTTCCCTACTGTTAGTGTGTATATCTGGTCTAGCATTCCTGGTTCATCCATATCATCCACGGGTTCTGTGAATCTGGGTCCTTGATAAGGGTCCAATGATTGTATCAACCTCATTCCTTTTTCTTTGAAAACCATCAATTCTTTCTTTAAGTCAGTGACAACATAGTTTTCATAGGCCTAGTTGATCCCAAAGAGTGTTGGGTATGGGTCCTTATCTCCCATTATGTCGATCACTTCGAATTCAGTGTGCGTCTTCACCCCTACCACATCTACTTCTTCGTTTTCTAGCCTTCCAATGGGTAGGCTATAGTATTGATTTTCCATTCTTAATTGAATCGGCGAGTAATTCAATTGTAGTTTCCACATTTCCTCCCATGTTTTCCTAGGCAAGATGTTTACATCCAATCCTAGGTCTAGCATCGTGTCTCTAATTTGGAATCCCACAACCTGAGAATTGATTCAGAATTCCTTTCTGCTTCTCTTCTTGTTTCATCGCACTCTTCTGGTATGCTTTTCTGGTAGGTTAGAAGATGATCATTCTGCTTCCCCTTCCTCCACCAATAATGTTGCCTTTAAACTTTTCCACAACTCCTTTAGCATGCATTCATCTTCAACGATCTGCAGGAATAATTTAAAGCATTCTTCAATTGGATGATTATTGTTGAGCGTGTGGTCATTCTCTCTCTGATCTTCCTTCACCTCGGTCATCCCTTCGAATAACTTAGTTTCTTCGTGATAATAATTTTTGTCGCTCAGGCTAATATGATTTCTTTGGGGATGTTGCCCTAATGATCACGAGTGGGTCCACCGTACTATGATCGTCCCCCGTCTTCTTTCCCCCTTGTGTAGCTATATTGATATTGGTTGTGAGAAGACCATCATCAGTACGAGGTTTGGCATTAACCAGGCTAGCCCCCCTCTGTCTAGTCCTTTCTTTCCACTTTGCATTGAGTTCCGGGAAATCATCCGTGTCATGAGTATTAATTATACATTGTGAACACCATGGTCTCCTAGGGAGTGAGCATTCCCTGGCAATGTGTCCCTCCTGGTCACAGTTGCAACACCTTACGGGCCCTCTTCCTCCCATTCTTCCTCCTCTCCCATTTCATCCTCATCTTCCTTGGTTGGACTCATTAATCCTGAACATCGACCTATCCATCCATTTTGCTAGAGCATATAGTGCTCGACATTGGTCAGTGTGATGTGTTGTAGAAGCACAAAACTCAAAGTATTTGTTATTAGGGACATTAGAGTACTTCTACAGTATCAGGCACATTCGTGGATGTCCATAAATCCTACATACTCACAATATTCCTGGTTATTTCGTCTAGGAAAAACTCCTTACGATCCTACTGTCGCAGCTCCGGTAGTTGGTGGGGTCCTTGACGATCCTCCAATCCTGTTCAGATGATTAATTCCCCGCAACCTCGGCCATTCTGTCGTGACATGCCATTCTACCATGCAGTGCGTGCACCATACGTTGGGTCTTGCTGACCGTACTGGTTGAAGATCCTTCAATTTCTTCGTTAAAGTTGTGATCTGATTTTGAAGGGCCACAATTGACAGATCCTACAAACCCGTCCCTCCTTTATATTCATGAGGATATCTAGCCATGGCCACTATACATAACGCTTGCTCCAAAGCATCTTGGAGAGTTTCGATCTTTTGTTGCATCAGTGGAATTCTTATAAGGGGAAAGAGCACCTTGATGAACTAGTCCCTTTGGTGATTAGGATCTAGAGTGTAACTCAGCTTAGAAATGGCATCCTTAAACCTTTGCATGAGTTCCCAAGTAGTTTCACCTTCCTTCTACTTGAGTTCCCATAGATCTGATAGCCCTTGTTGATCAGTATGAGGTAATTTGAATTCATTTACCAACCCCCTCTTGATGTCATCTATTGTGGGATTCTGATTTTGTTCTGCCCATTTTATAAACCAATGTGTAGCTCTCTCTCTTAGCATGGTTTGGAACTCAACTATTTTGACGTTGTCTAGAGTTTGTCGTGCTCTTTAGATAGCTTTGCAGAGATACTAGTTTTGTTCCACGTCTTTGTTTCCCCTCACCGCAAACTCTGGATATCTGGTAAAATATCCTGCCATGCTTACATGGGTATGCACTAATAACACAAACCCTTGTTCTCGGGCTACTGAGATCCTTGCAGTCCCAAGTTACTGATACCACTAGTTCCCTTGTTGTTTCTTGTATCGAGACTAGCCTTATATTTCTCACGCACACTGTGTACCCATATTGATTTGGCTAATTTAATAAAAACATTCTCCAGATGATAGTAAGGCACCAGGGGAAGGTTAGGAGGAATACTACCTGTATCTTGGGGATATCGTTGCTGACTTCTAGTGGATGCTTCTCCATTGGCAAATAATATTCTCATGATGTTTCCCATGTCCTCTTCTCTTTCTTCTTGATAGCTGTGTGGCCCTTGGACCTCTGATATCCTTCCCGCAACTTGTAAGGAAGGATCCTCTTTATCATCCTTTTTGCTACTCTCCCCTTATCCTGCATCCTTTTTCCCTCCCCCTTTCTCTTGTGGTTTTCCCGACACCACTCCTACTTGGTGGGGTCCCATATTTCTCTTCTTCAGATTCTGAAACACTCTCGCTTGCCACTTGTCAGTTAACAACGCTCTCTTGTATGCCCTAACATCTCTAGCTTTCCATAACCCTTCTACATCCATTCCTTCAGCAACATCTCTATTCCCCAACCGGTAGCATTCTCCCCTTATGTCCTTCCCCCAGTACTAGGGTTTTACACTACCATTTCCATGGTAGGCAAGGGAAGTAGTCCTTATTCTACTATGAACATCTTAATCCACAATGACACTTCCCTCATCAACCTTCCTCTTAATCCAGACCTGAACACTGCTTCCACCTTTGAGAAAGAGTGATAAATTTCGGCGGCAAACTCAACTATATAGCCTTCTACCAAAAAATCGACTGCTCTAGTCAGATCGTTGTCTAACTGCTAGAGCAATATGAGTTCTAAGGAATTCCAATTCTAGCAAGTTGACATCAGTCTTCCTGACCGATTCTATGCTTCCAGTCCTTTTAACCAATTATACAAGTCTTCTGGGAACTTGCACCAGAAGATCTCATATTGGTCATTAGCACCCTCGGCATACAAAATCTCTTCCCTAACTTTGCCAATCAGTTCATTCCTTTAGATAGCTTGCTCTACTATAAATTGATATATTCTATGATCCCACCAATCTCTGTTCTCTTTCTTGAATATCCTCGACACCATGTTTCGAACCAATTCTTATAACTTCGGGTCTCGACAACATAACCATTTGTTGGCACAAAAGAGTCATCAAGGGGGAAGACCTTGGGTTTAGGCACAAAGGGCCAACAATGGACCGCTGTAGTCTAGGACAACGCCGACATTTTCACCTTACCTAGGAGGTAAGGAGTCTCACACGAGGCGTGCCACGACCAGAACTAAGAAGGGTTCATCATGGGATCAAGGATGCATAAACCATTAACATATAACCAGCATCACATATATATTTGAGACAACAACACATCATTCAACGCTAAGAAACTATTGCATGCATGAACCTTACATGATATTTAAAATTTTAAGTGGGTCTATACATCATAAACAACCATGCACATCATGCTAGTAGACTAGTCCAAACCTTAATTCATATTAAATCAACAACGGAACATTACATGACATATCGGCATCAACCACAAGTGATTACAAGGAATACCCGATTATAGATTCAGGTGTTCAATCTTTAGGTCCAAGGTCCTACTTGGTCATATTCCTGCATTCTGGTTCTATCCTACCGCAACCCGCCCGAAACAGCCAACCATTCTCCTTATAGGTCTCTGCTTTTATATTTCCCCTGTCGCCTAGATTGCCAATTCCCACTCAACTATTCCTTCCCTTGGCCGCTACTCCTCCACCTTGTCCACTCGATTGCCTCTGCCTTCTACTAAAACTTTTCTGCAAACACCCCGCAACTTCTTGTTCTTACTTTTTCAACCTGACCATTGTTGCGCCACCCTTTTCCTCCTCATTCTATGGCAAGCGAAAATAATCAAAATCTTTTCAAAATCAAAACAAAGGCCGCAAAATCTGTTGTAGGTTTTGGTCACCTCTGCTCTAGTTATCTTTACCACTAATTCCCTAGGTGACTGCGAAACTGATTTCCTTGAAGAGCCAACCTCTTGTAGCTTTGGTGATGGTGATGGTGTACCTTGGCTGCTAGGTTGACTAGTAGCAGGCAAAAGTGAAGATGATTGGATGAATGCCTCCCAAGGCATGTTGATCTCTGAAAGCTGATGGAGGATAATGACTTTGACCAAGCATGGTGAAAAAAGTTAGATTGATGATCCTTCCCTTTACTCTGTACCTTCTTTGTCAACTTGACAAGGCTTCTATACAAATAATGAGGCAAGTTTATAGGTTTGACTATTGTGAACTTAATTAGGAGCCTTATGTGGTACTGATAAAGTCTTGAAAGCCTTCCTTCATAGGTAAATTACCTCATTATCATCTTCATTAATGCAACATACATTTCAAGAAATTGTCTAAAGGGAAAATTGTGTTTTGGAGCATCCTTATATTGTGGCTTTAGGAAATGTTTGTAGTTCTCAATGTCTAAATCTGTCACTTTAAACCATATTTATCCATGAGTTGGAATACCTGTAGCTATGGAAATGACATCTTCTGAAATGATGAAGTCTACCCCGACAATGCTGGCCTTATCACTCCTAAAGTTGGCGGCAAAGAGGCTTGTCAATTTGACATTGGAACCTACTTCTTAGATCTTCTCACAAAAACCTAGGTAGCCAACATCTTTGAAATATTTCTTAAGGAAGGGTGAGGCCATGATTTCTTGGACTAGTGATGGCTCATACCTACACACTTTCCCAACCTCAGTATACTTTTTCTTCTTAGTGTCATTGTCTCCAGTTTCCATGGTTAAAACCCTAACTAAGTGGGAAGGAAAGGGATATGGTATGAATACAAAACAGGGGACAAGGGTCTGTGGTGTTGAAGGAATGGAATAGAGGGGTTAGGGAGTGTGTAAATTTATGGGAAAATTTAGGGGATAGGGATATGTTAGAGCCTATATTTACCTCAAGCTGAAAAAGGTAAGCTTCTAGGTCCACATCAAACCACACTCAGCCTCATAGCTAGCCCTACGAGGATAGGAGAGGGCTCTCTCTGGGCCAATCGCAACAAAGGATAATCAGATGGGGCTCGAGATGAATGAAATAAAAACTTATTTTAGGCTAGGTATAAAGTACAAGGATTGGATTTGAGTTTTTGGGGGTTTTGAGTCGGAAAAAGGGAAAGGCAAATTTGGGTCTGCGGATAAGACACAGTTTTTGCAGAGTTCTGATTGGGGCAAGGAAGGAAATTGTTTTGATGCTTTAGAATGAAAAAATGGATGGATCAGACTGGTGATGAGCCAAGGAGGGCAAGAGGATCTCAAGGTTCCTCCTCAAATAGATGAAAACATTGAAAATTAAACAAACTAAAGGAAGAGCACAATAGTTTAGTGAATTCTACCTTAATCTCTCTTTTGTTCAATTTCAGAAGCAAAAAGAAAGGAAAATGATACACATAAACATCAATGAACTTAAAATTACTAAGAGAAACACACCATCAAAACACAGAACCACATGGATCCCAACAAGTGCTGCAAAACCCTGGTCTTTCCTTTTCCAAAAATGCAGAGATAGAATGTACAATAGAGTGCTAAGCAATCCCAAGTGTCCAAACCTGAAAATGACTAAGAAGATACATGATATAGACCATCCTAACCCACTCCCATGCCTCTAGGGGTCGAGCTCATCATTCTAGGATTTTTTTCAACCAATTCTAAACAAAGCACTAAAATGTAGGGAATCAAACAACTTGCCTCTATAAGGTAGGAAACTGAATCATTCATTAAATTTTCACTTTTTAATGAATGAATCCTCTAGAACAAGTAAAAATTTGCCAATATTACATCATGATCCTTCAATTACATCAAGATAGGTTAATAATTACATCACAAAGCAAAACTAGTCAAACTGGTCGAATTTATGAGCTGGAAGGTGAAAAACTGGGCAAAAATCCTCTATGCGACGCGCCAAATCCTCCATGTGTCACACCACTTTGAGGTTGAATTTGAGGCACTTCCTAAAGTCCAAATTGAGCCCAAGATAGCTTTTTGGAAATCCCAGCCTGTCTACTTTCCAACCCAAGTGGAATTTTTCAATTTGTGTCCATTTGCCCCTCCAAAACTTCAATCTCCAAAGATTGCTTCCTGTGTGTCAAAATAGGGGCAGTGAGGTCATTTTTTGAGTGTTTTTGACCTCTTGTGGACTCAAAACTTGCCCAAACTTCTTGACCATGCACTACAAGTCGTGATTTTTCATGCCAAATACAAACATATAAAGTTTTTGCCATTTGGAGCTCCCTAACAAAAGCACGCGCCATGTGGCGTGACGCACAGGGAGAAAAACTTTGTTTTTTAGTGCCAAAATTTGTCAAAATACCAAAAATGCCCCAAATTTCTTGAAATTTGGGCTGTACCTTCTCTATCAAGTGTCATGCTGGGCTAAAGAGGCTTCGGCCAATATCCGAAGACGATCATGCTCCTTTTGCCTCTTTTTCTTCCTTATTTCCTTCTTCAATTTCGCCTTTAGACTCCTTATTCGTGCCTTGGAACTCATATTGCGTGCCCTATAATGGAAAGACATGTGTCTCAACAATGTTTTGTCCCTATCGGCCTTCTCCAGCAGTCTCTCCAGGTGGATGTTGATTCTCTCGAGCCAAGACTCCCGATCATCATTAATCTCTTCCTCTAATGAAGTGAGCTCAATCCTTCTCCTTTGGGCAGCTTGGCGATTCTCGCAGATGTTTTGCAACTCCATGGTTGCATGCTAATATTCAAGCTGTTTGTTTCACTGCTCCAAGTATATGATAATCCACTTATCCCTCTCCAAATTGAGAGACAAGGTTTTGATCTCTATTTGCTGCTCTTGGATGATCTCTCTAAGTTTCGCACTTTCCGGGCCCATATCTGTATCATCATCATGAATGAGAATGAAGTCGGTCTCTCGTTCACCTGATGGCCCCTCCTCCTGCATTGGCCTCTTTCCTTTGTCCTGTACCTGTGGTGCTGATGTCAGAAACGAGGCCCCTTCCACACCGGGTGGAGATAACACTCGCTTCGCTGCTGTAAACAAATGTCTAGTGCCCCTATGATATGTGATGAATATGGGCACACTAACGGTCTCATGGCACTCATACTGATGATAAGGTCCACCTGTCTCATGCCCAACCTCTGAAGGTGCTCTGAAAAAGTCACGAGAGATGAAATCATCCCAAGTGATACCCTGTAATCTAAGCTGATGAACCACCAAAATCTTGATGAGAGAAAAATGGCAAATGTTGTTGAACTGCTACTCAGGGGTCTTGTGCTACACAAGGGCAGTCATCCTCTCTATGTTTTAGCATATGAAATAAGGAATGTTCATCATCCTTACCCAGGTGAAATGCATGAGAAACCTGATATGATAAGCATATACTCGGGAGAAGCGACCTTCACAACTGAAATACTTCATGATTAATTTCATTAATGGAGCATATTCATCTTTGAGGTATCAGAACATGAACAATCTCTTGAGCCATCTCAAGAAACCAGGTTTAATATATGGCTCATAATGTTTCCGGTCAATCTTCTGCTTTTTGTTCCATGGTTCTCCAATGTTCGGTATGCCGGTTGCTAATGAGATAGAATGTGGTGTAAGTGTGAAAGTGACACCAGCCAAAGTAACTCTATCACCATGTAAATGTAATACAAATAAGCGAGCCAACTCATGATGGACTTGAACAGTAGCAACCTTCTCACAAAATTCATAGCATGACTGAAACTGAAAACAAGAAACGGCAAGAGGGCAAGCCTGTAGTTCTGTAAGGGTGGTCGGTTATTCTCTAACATGTATGCCACCTTTATGAGGCCTCTGGGGTGCATGTCCCTCCGTGGGTGAGTCACTTTGGGTCTCTACTTCATAATTGGATGAATGACCAGATGACATGACTACTGCTGTACAAACTGTCTTGGAGAAAAATATGTTGGTGATAAGACTGTGCTGGACTGCTCTGTTTGTGATATGGTTAAAATCTGCCACCAAGGGGAAAAATGCAACAAGGGACTGTTAGGAAGGGGAAAACAGTAAGGGAGGATTAGGGAATATTAGGATAAATTTTATTAGAGAAAGGTAGGAGGTTTTGAGGGATTTTATGTATGGGGTTAGGAGATTTTTTGTAAGGGCTAGGGTTTTGGGGTTTGGGATTTGGAAATTGAATTTGGGAAAGAGAATGTAGGAGAGGAATTGTTGATGGGGGGGGGGGGGGGTGTGGGTAGGAAATGATGAAACAAGGGAGAAATGGGGAGGAAGAGTGAATTTGGTAGCAGAACAGTGAATTGGGAACCCACAACAATTCTCCTTTGAGGCACTTTAGAGGTAGGGTTTAAGATTGTGTTTCAATCATTAGCATCCATGAACCACCATCACTTATTACAAAATTGGATAAAGCATTATGATATCTACCATACCTGGCAAATCTATGCAAATAAATGGCAATTTGGAGAAATTTCAAATGTTTTCGGGCCTTGGATTGTATGCGTCGTGCCACATACCCAAGACGCTGCGCCCTCCTGGTGCACCGCACCTATGGAAATTTACACTGGGTTTATCCTCCCAGTGCGCCGTGCCCCTCCAGTGCGCTGCGCCACCTGTTCTATGCGCAGCGCCGGCCTAGTTTCAATCAACTTCCCAAGCTACGCACTTGCTCACCCAATTTACTTTGAATGGTTTGTCTTTGGTCTTGGCTTGCAAATAACATTGATCCTCATGGAAAAATCTTTATAAAGACATTGATTTGATTTTTGGTTCTTCAAAACCCATTTTTGTAATGTTTTGAAATTGGCACTTTTTTCACAATTAATACAACTCTGTCTTTTTGTTTCCCCCTTGATTTTTGGTTTGAATGATGAATCTTGGCAATTTTTTGTAGGGATAGTTGTCATGAATTTGGCAAAGGAGACCAGGGTTGCGCCTGAAGAATTCAAGAACTGATTTTTTTTTTTTAAATTATTACAAAAAAAAAACAAAAATGTCGACTTATCTTCAAAACAAAGTTTTGAAGAACAGTCATAATCCATCCATATGACGATGAAAATCTTTGAAATGACAACTTATTAAGAACCTCCCTCCGGCCTACTAGCTTTATTGGACATCTTGAAGACAGAACTTGTGAAACCCTAAACCTAGTGACTGAAATGACACTTGTTGATCAAAGGACTAAAACAGGACTGTAATTGACTCAAAAACTTGATTTTAATGAACAAACCAGAGCCAACAGTGTAAGGCATGAGGGATAATGAATAACAAGACCCTTCCGTCAGATTATGACATGCTCCTAGCGGAATGCAACTGAGTGAAGTGAGTGAGACACCTAAAAATGAAATGCAATAAGGAGAAATGATCTCTGACGGAAGGATGTAAAGACCGACTCTAACATTGGCTCCAATGGGGATGATAGCTCCTTGGAGGTGCCAAGAATGGCAGATCTCTGGGAGAGCTAGACAGTGCCTTCGTCCATTGGGCTACGGAGTCCATTATTTCGAGAACTCGACACAAGACTCTCGATTTATTTATTGACTCAAAATTGACTCAAACTGACTCAATTAGGCAACCAAAATGACTAAAAATCTGACTCAACAAACTGAACCAAAAACTAAATATCTTTCTTCAAAATTATAGACTTCACTTCGGGCCCCAGACTGAAGAAAAGATCCCAGCACACTCTTACAATGAAACTAAAATTAAAATGGTATGTACAATGACAATGTAGACAACAGAAACAACTCAGAAATGATACCTCTTGAGCAGTCGACCATTGACCGGCCCTCCAGGACATTCTTCTCCATTCATCTCCTTTAGAAGAAAAGCATTCTGACCACGGTATGCAGCAATTTTGAAGGGACATTTCTAGAGATTTTCAAACTTACCGTGCTTACCCTTTTCCTCATTCCTTGCATTCCATTTCAGCACCACTTCCTCCAATTGGAGTTTTTCCGCCTTCGCTTTTCTATCATAGATTTTCTTGATCTTCTCCTGCAACTTGGATGTGTTTTGGAAGACCTCTTCTCTTGTTTGTGTAGAGCTATAACTAGGGTCTCTCACACCTCTAATTATTCCACATTAATAAATCAATCCGGGAACGTTTTGTTGTTGCAAAGAGTAACTCAATCCGAGGCTATTTGTTTGAGTAATGCTTAGTAGTATAGCGTTTAGAAGATACAAAAGAAAACAAATTCTAAGCTGTAACTAAGCTATCCCAAAAGATAGAATCACACAAGATAGTTGATTAGTCAAGGGTATGGAAGCAATAACCCATCCCTCTAGAAACTGATAAAAAGGAAATTAGAGCATGGACCATAGGTCTGGGAGCTAGGCAGCGTCTGTTGAGGCTCACTACAGCCTTAGACCTTCTCTCACACCAAAACAACAAAGGCAAGTAAATAGAACGGCAGAAGGTAAAATGGAACAATAAAACGGAATGGAACAACAGTAAGATGGAATAGCAATCGAAAGAACTGAATCTCACGAGTTAAAACCAACTGATTCACACTCTGAAATTCTCTTCAAGCAAACTGGATAAGATATACTTTATGAAACAACATTCATTGATGAATTATGGAATAACAATAATCAACCATATATACACGCTTCACACTAATATAGTAATCTGAGAATGAAGGATGATATAACTATGTTTCTAAACAGAGTAACATTACTTTCAAGTACCAACAAGTATTATTTCAAATGGATCCAATGAAAGTAACATTCATACCAACACTCTGTCACAGAAATAGCTGGTTAAAGACGTAATTCAACTCTGAGGAGATCCAATTATACAGTGCAGAGTCATTACACGGAAAAATCATTAATATATTGACCATAACAGAGCATAGCATATCATATGAAAGATGTATCAGATTACTGAGTAATAGAGATAAACAAACCACACATAAATCACAGTATAATGATACAAAAGCAAGTGTCCTTCGGAGCCGGGCCCTTAGCTGCCAATGGTACACCGCCTTAGATTACTCCAGACATAGAGATGAAAGAAACACCAAGTCTTTATATTAATGCATCAACAAATGTATAACAAACCAGGTCTCAGTGAGACTCGATGATCAAAGTTTGTTCTGAAACTTAAAATTATAAAAACAGTAGTCCCCTTGCTCAATGACGTTGTTCCTTTATATAAGAGTAATGGCGGAGGTATCTAGATAACAAAGATAGGTAAAACAGTGATCCCTGAGGATCGAAGATCCTGAGGGATTCGCCAATCGGTTAATCCTTTACTTTTCTTTCTCGCGTCCGCCGACTCGGTACCCCTCCTTCCTTTCCTGGGCTATTCAGCTCTAATTTTCTCGATCTTGTTCGCATCCGGTTCCCCTCTGGAGGGACAGCAGTTATTCTTCCTCTGCTTTTCGCTTTTGGACGACAACTCCTTGCTTCCACTTCTCCCTGCATGGAAAAACGACAATTATTAGTGATTGAGCTTCTCTTGTTAATTCTTGCACATTTTATTAAAATCCTTTATCTCTTTTGAATTCACAATGCAGAAAAGGTTACAAATATTACTCAAAAGCCACTAAATTGCTTGTCAAAAGCATACCTTTCAAGTGCTCCACACACCCCCCTGCTTACCCTGTTTCATGCCCTCATGAAAACATTATAGTTGACATGCAAGGCG
>APFE030900211.1:0-10459 GCA_000404065.3 Pinus taeda | reverse complement strand
GGCCCCTATACTACTAGTGTCACCCCTTATTGTTATTAGTACAAACCACTTATTATATTGATGTACGCATGTAGTGCCCATATTGTTACTATTGTGCCCCATAGAAGCCCACTATTATTATTATTGTGCCCTTACATTATTATTGTTATGTCGGCTCTAGTTATGTTATGACCCCTTAGACTCCTATATATAGAAAGGACGTCTCTTCATTTGTATCATCCAAGAATTGTTCATTTATGTAATGTAAAGGAGGTTTCCCCCTCGAAGAGGCTGAATTCTAAGGCGTTGATCTATCTTTTCTATCATTTTTGAGTTGGTTTCATAACAGTTTCTCTTGGAAAGGACCTTCCTCACTTCTAAAATTGTTTTAGTTCTCTCTTCAATTTCCAATTCCTGAAACTCATATCTATTTTTACTGTTAAGGAATTGAATGATTCTAGTGGCATCTTCGGGCATCTCTACCAATTCCTTTTTTACCTTTTGGATGACTTCTGTAGCCATCTTTATTAAATATATCTATTCAAAAATTACCTAAATAGATGGCCAAATATCATGGATAGAGTCAGTGATATTGGCCCATAATAGTTCCTTAGATTTCCCAATAGGTTCTTTCAATTTTAGGTCCTTTTGCATGGCTTTTATCATTTCAGTCATTCTGGCAGCCTTTTACGCTTCTTCCTTGTGCATGATTTTTGTAGGCTTGCAATTAGTTTCCAAGCTTGTCACCTTTTCTTTTAGCTTATTCATTTCTGTAGCCTGTATGGACATTTCCTCCATTATTCTAACCAACTTTGTTGCTTCTTCCCCTGATGTACTTGTTGTTGATGTAGACTTTATTGAAACTGGCTATGCTATGGCAATAGGAGCCATGGGAGCCAATGAGGCTGCAAATGCAAAAGGAAAAACTGTTGAGACTGTTGGCATGACATTGAATGAGGTTGGGGTTATATTAGTCTACTTCAATTGGAATAAAGTCTCCAATTCCTTCTCTGTCTCCCTTAATTTATCATTTAATTTTAGGACTAGTTCCATCAATTCTTCATGTCCAGTTTGGTTTTCCAAGACTTCCAGTGTTTGGGGATGCTGCAGTTGAGGTATTTTCAATTGTTTTTTAAGTGCTGCAATGTCATCATTCTTTTTTTTTATCAGTTCTTAAGTGGCCTTGATGTCTTTGGGCTCATGTCCCAATTCAATCACTAAGTCTTCCAAAGACTTGGTTCTGGTATCCTTGGCCTATGAGGAGGCCTTTTCTAATTGGTACTGGGCTGAAATGTTGGTCAATGAATTCTGCAGCTGGTGGGTAGCTATGGATTTACCTATAAGGGTGGAGTATATCATTTCTCCAGCCTATTTGTGAAATTCTATTTGGTCAATGGGATGAATATCCCTTGTCAATACCTCAAAATAATTATTTTTGTAGTCTGCTGTGTAGTTGGTTTTATGAAAGACAACTACATTTTTCCCTCCTTGATGTCAAAATATGACATCAACCTGGTCTGATTTGTAGGTGAGAGTTTGAGATACTATGCATACAATTGTTCCTCTAATTTCTCATTTCTCATTTCAATTTCTTTAAACTTGTCTTTTATGTCCTTATCTTTATCAGCAGGCCTACTAAAGGATGAAACTTTTACACTGAGTTGTCTTTCCAACATCTGAGTATGTGATGTGGATGGCTGTTGTGTTTCCTCAGATGGATCTGTTCTTTTACTTCTGTCTAGCTCAATATCAGTAACTTGTGACGAGTCCTCTGTGTCTTCCCGTTCTAAAATAGGATTGAGCCTTGCTCTCTTTCTCTGACTGGCTTCTTACTACACATTTGAAGTGTCCATACGTGAGCTACAGGCTTCCTCTCTGCTCCTTTTAGGATTCTTTTCCTCATTCTGAGGAGTCTGCATAATAGGAGGGGTTATCATGGTTCTTTCTGGTTATTTAGGTACCTGCAGAAACGAGATTTCATCAAGCTATTTTTCTAAATAAATCAAGGCATTCTCAACATATACCTTTGTGCTATCCCTATCTACAAGAGTGTTTTCCAACCACTGAGATTGGTTGGCATATATTTCTATCTCTAGTATGGGGTGATGGATATAAGGTCCCAACTTGACCTACTTTCTCAATATGGTCATGAACTCTTGGGGATCATATCTATACATAAAACGTTTTTGAAACTTCATTTGTTGGAGAATGTGGTCTGCTTCCTCCCTTGCCTCTCTAGAATTGTAAATGAAGGGGCCTACCTGGTTTTTGACTTTCAGTTGAGATATTTTCTTGGCTGAGACAAAATTGATCTCATTAGAGTTCATTATCTTCCTATTGTATTCTAGAGAAAATGACCTCATGGGGAGGTATTTGGGGTGTTTTTATGGGGCAAGATAGCACCCATAGATTCTTATCTCGGTATGGTTTTGGTAGCGGTACCAATCTCCCACTTTACTTTGTTTGGATAACTGAAGTACCCTTTTGATCTCTTGACTTATTCTGTGTGGAGGGATTCCTGTCTGCATGGTCATAACTGGATGAACAAAAGAATCAATGAAATCTGTATAGGTATATGGTGATTGAAACTTGTGGAAAAGTGGTGTCCAAAATATGACAGACCTGGGTTGGCCTCTGGTATCAAGCTTCTGGAAGGTAAAGGGAAATATGTTTGACTGGTAATATAGAAACATGTGCTACAATACAGATGAGTATTTGAATACTCTCTCATTGTGTATTCTGGTAAATTGTTCATGCATTTTTTCAGCTATGTACTGGGCATAATTGTATATAGTAGCAAGAGGCGTTCCTGGGGTGAAAATGGACATGAAGGCCAGGATAAACTCATCAACAAATTCATCAGTGGTGTAGCCTAAAATACATGATATCATAGTCATAATATGCTTGTCCCTTTCAGAGAAAATGGCAGAAACATATGGAGGGGCATCCTTGGGAATGTGTTTGTCTTCAACAATGAAAGTTTGAAATATTTGAGCCAGTCTAGATGGACTCAACTTGGTGCACAAGTCTAACAAATCTACAATTGAGAGTGGGGTTAAGTTTGGACCTAGTTGGACTTGTAACATCTCATTAATTGACTCAGTTGTGATGGTAAACAAGAATTTTTGGTCAGGGGACATTATAGCTCTCTGGTTGGGGATGTAATAGGCATGGCACATATGGACAATTTCAAGAAAAATATGCACTTGGGGAAACTGGTATTTGGGAAAATTGGATTCCCAAAGACCAATGTCATAAGAATGATTCAGATATCTGTCCCTACTAAAATAATGAAGTTTGAGCAGGACTTCATACATACTGGTATGTCTGATTTGGAAATCCCTATCCACCAAGGGAAGGTGGTCTAGGACTAAATGGTGAGTTTTGATAGGTTTGACATCCATAGCGATAGGGGCAACCATAATTCAATTCTTCTGGATTTGAATTTGATTGTGTACGGTTGTATCAGAGGTTTTAATGGAAACTGATAGTTTTGAGAAGGGTTTGGGTATGTGGTTTGAACTTAAAGTAATTTCAATTAATTTTACTTAATTAAAATAACTTTAAATACATAATTTTTTCAAATTTGAAGGGTGGATGATAATTCATTCACAAATACCCGGAGTTTAGGTGAATTGACTTCAAACTAGTGTTCTAGATGACGACGGAAGGTTGAAAGGGCTCTGAGAGTTTTTAAGGTGGTCTCCATAGCTTCTTTGAGGACTTAAATGGGGTTAATTGGTATTTTTCAGTTTTACAGGTGCTGCACTGGTTTGCAGAGGTTTTCAAAGAACTCGAGTGAAAAAAGATAAAAAAGGGCTTCTCAACCTTTCTATGGAGCAACAATCATTTTTTTGGCAGGTAATTTATGAATGAACAGTGGGCAGTTTATTGGGTTGAGTGGAGAGGCGATTTCCCAGGCCATCACACCACTTTTTTGGAGGAGGTTGTATTTAGGAGGGGTCACCTGATACACTCCATGATTGACACGTAGCAATTGGGGGGCTGCGGAAAGCGACTTTATCAAGCGAGTAAAGGTTGGTCATCGGGTGCAGTCGAACTGGATGTGGACCGTTAGATGCAGGTGATGATGATGGGGCGGTAGTTGAGTGAAGAAGGTGCACGGGTGATAATAGCATGGGGTTCGAGGGGTTCCCAGGGTTTTAATTCTTGGCAGTTTGGGATTAATGCAAAGCGAATAAGGGGATTAATTGATCAGGTGGGGTTTAATGACGTGATTAACCCAACATTACCAAAAACTGGTAAGTTAAGTGAATTTTGTCAGGGGTATGAAGTAGGGGGTCAACTATAGTTTATAATTAAAACTAAGGGTTGGGATATTTATTTAGGGGATTTTAATTAATATACGTGAAAAGGTATATGGAGATTTATATAATAAGGTTAAAAATTAATATGAAATGAGTGGAGTGAGAATACCCTTAGCATAATGTAAAATTTGTGCACTTTATTCACATACATTTGATACTTAGGATAAAACACTTTTGTGGGTTCTTTGAATGAAATACAATTTAACATGGGGGTTGCTTTACTTTTCCTTCGCAAATGAAGCTTAATTTTAAGAAAAGGGGTTTCATTAGGGTATTGAAGGGGGATTACTTTCATGAAGGGGACTCTAACACTTGATGTCCATAAGTCATTAAATCGAGGGTCCAGTCCCACCAAAGTTCAGAGAAATGCTCTTAGCCTTTATGACTTGAAGGATTGAAGTACTAGAACATACTTGTGGATAGGAAATTAGTAAGTAAGGGGAAAAATGAGTCTTCCATAATTGATCATACATATTGAAATATGTGTCTAAGCATGATGCATGTGTTCTGATCCATTCAATTTTATACTTCAGCAACCTTTCTTCTACTTACCCATTACTTAACCTACAAATTTTTCTTCATTTTATTTGGGTGCATTTAGACTAGCAAACCCTTATCATCCATTTTTATTTTGAAAAGTAATCTATCTAATTCTAACCTTATATCATCCAAGGGCTCAGATTAAACTGATGAGATCCTTTTATTTTCTCTACCTATCTAATGATCTACCAAGATTAAATAGTTTGGTCATATTTTATTGTCTAATTATAAACATAAAATTGAAAGCATGAGATAACCAAGATTAAACAGTTTGATTACCATGGATTGTGGCATGAATAACAAGTTGTACACAATCATTATTATGCATAAAAGTAAATAGTAGTGTCATTTTGACTTGCACACTTTCATGGTCTCTTTTTTTTTGGGTTCATATATTTTCATTTTTTGACCTTCTCTTTTTCTTTTGGTCCTTTGACATTTTTTTAGGGCATACCTTCTTTACATTTTTAAAATTTTAATATGGAAAACATTTACAAAAGGGAAAGGTATGTACAATATTACAAGGATTAACCTTAGTCATTCAAAATTATGACTCCTATTGGTATAGGAACTTAACAACAGTTATTGAAAAGGAGCTCCTAGCTGTTGTGAATTCATTGAAGAAATTTAGACATTATATTACAATTCATCAAACATTTGCACATATTGACCATGTTGCAATCAAATATTTAATGAACAAACCTAATGTGAATGCCCAAATAATTAGATGGTTACTTTTACTATAGAAATTTGATCTAACTATTGTTGATAAGCCTGGTAAGGAAAATGTTGTTGCAGATTTTTTGTCATGATTAACTTTGCCTATAGGTGAAGAGGGAATGGTTGATGATCAGTTACTAGATGAGAATTTATTCATCATTTCAATTCTCTCTCCATGGTTTTCTGACATAGCAAACTATTTGATATCTACATAATTCCCACAGAATTTGTCCTCTAACGAGAAAAGCAAGATTGTGAGGAAGAGCGCCCCCTTCACTTGGATTGAGGCAACTTCTTCAAAGTAGGCGTGGACCAAATTCTGAGAAGGTGTGTCAGGGAGGATGATGTCTTTGACATCCCTCTAACCTGTCATGATGGACCTTGTGGAGGTTGCTTTGCATCAAAGAGGACAACATTTAAAGTGTTACAAGCTAGGTATTATTTGCCCACTCTTCATCAAGATGTGAAAAGATATACTAGTAAGTGTGATTGGTGTCAAAGGATGGGAAAACCTACTCCAAGAAATGAAATGCCTCTACAACCTCAAGTGAATTTTGAGCCATTTGACAAGTCGGGCATGGACTTCATTAGACCTATTGACCCTCCTTCCAAGGAAAAGCAGTATATCATTGTGTGCACTAACTATCTTACTAAGTGGGTTGAAACCAAGGTAGTTAAGGTAGAAACAGAGGAGAAGGTGGTTGTGTTCTTAAGGGAGAATGTATTTTACAAATTTGGGTACCCTAGAGAACTGGTCACTGATCAAGGCAACTAGTTTACCTCCAACATGATTTAAGACTTGTTAAGCCAACATAAGATCAAGCATAGAACATCCACTCCCTATCTCCCACAAGCTAATGGGCAAGTGGAGGTGACCAACAGAGCGCTAGAGGGCATCCTGACCAAAGTGGTTAGTAGAAGCGGGAAAAATTGGGCAAATAGTCTACTTGAAGCCACTTGGGCCTATAATATTACCTGGAAGACCACCATTGGATTAACACCGTATGAGTTGGTCTACAGGAAAAAAGGACCTGTTGTCCATTGAATTTGAGTATAATACATTGAGGATCACAACCCAACTAGATCTAGATCTCAGCAGTGCACAAAAAGAGAGATTGCTCCAGTTGAATGGTTTAGACGAGTTCAGAATGCAGGCTCTCCTACACACAGAGGTAACTCAACTTAAAAGGAAGATCTTGCATGATAAGAACATCAAGGATAAGCAATTTGAATAAAGTGATTGGGCTTTGTTATATGATTCGAGCTATAAATACTTTAAGGGAAAGTTAAGGACAATATGGTTAGGGCCTTATGTTATAGAGAGATGGTATGATAATGGTTCAGTGCAGATTAGAACTGTAGATGTAGAGGCCATTTCTTTACTTGTTAATGGGCACAGACTCAAAGTTTACAAGAGGTCATTGTCAAAGAGAGAGTTCATTGATGGTATCAATAAAACACTGACGGTGGTGGAGCAAGATTCAATTCCTGCCTCATCCAGTCATTGAGAAAAGAAAAGCAGAAAAGCAAGGACTCAGATGAAAACCTCCATGAGGGGCCTGAATCCCATTGTTGGACTAAAAACCTCTTGGGGCAGCCCAATGGCGTCAAAAAAAAATGGGGAGAAAGGAAAGAGAAATAAAAATATCTCAGTGTGAAAACCTCTCTTGAGGTGCCCAAGGCAAGCAGCTAGAATGAAAACCTCTTGGAGGCAGGCTAGTTGTTTTTAAGAAAAAAAACAAAAAAAAAGAGAGAAAAGACAAATCATGCAAAATTGTTTGCAAGTCAGTAGGAGGACGATCATAAAGCAAAGGAGAATCGAAAAAGGACCTATTCCACTCATATTTTTCTTTCCCCGACCATTATCATTCACCACTCCACCATTTATTTAATTTTTTTCACTCATTTGCCTAATTTTGCAAGGGTACTGTGTTTTCTACAGGATTCCCTGTAAACCTACAGGATCCCCTGAAAATCTATAGGATTATCCTATAGTAATTACAGTGGCTTTTGAATCCTAAAATGAGTAACCCTAGGTCAAGGAAATGACCTTCTCATGTTAAAACATAAAAAACCATACATCACAAATTCATTACCATACCTCTCTCCACCATGATCATCCTTGCATCCATGATAAAAAAAAATCAGTTTCAATTGTTTTTCATAGTCTTCAAAAGGAAACACAGAGGAAAATGAAGCAAGTAGCAAAAGGGAACAACACCTGAGTGTACTTCTCATTATTCACACTCCTAGACCTCCTCACTATCCATGTCATCATCCTCAAAGTCCCAGCAGTGGAAATGATAATAATTCTGATGAAGAAGTAGCTCCGAGACATCTTGTAGGAAATCCTGTACCATCCTATCCCATAGAATAAAAATCATGAGTGAAAGAAATCTTCCAACATGAAGATCCAAGGGCAGAAGAAGCTCTAGAGAAGCAACAACACTATCATCTTCAATGCTAGGTACCTGCACATCAAGGGAATCATCAGAGGCAATAAAAAACGAAGGAAAAATAACATGCAGCCAACACACAGAAGCACCTCATGTCCTCAACGAACTATAGCAAGATATTATCACCACAGATAAGTATCTCGCTTCACTCTCTCATTTTCATAATGTAGTCGAAATATGTAAAGGTTGTGAGTGAGTTGGTTTATAAGTGAAGGGTGGCCAGTTAACTTGGCCACCTTCATTCAGTCAGCGAGAACAAAATAGTTAGTCCTGACACACGTGGTAGCAGTCAAGTCAAAGAAAACGAGAATGAGAACAAAAGTAGTTTAGACTACATATGCCTGAAGTGGGAGTTGATTACGAAGACAGGGGAATGATGAGGTGGTAGTGGGGACCAACTGTCCAAAAATAGAATAATCATACCTCGGCTTCCAGCACATCACCTCACTCAAATCGACCATAAGAGGAAATAAACATTGATCCCCATGCGCTCATGCATTCATCTCCTCGAGGCTCACTCTAGTAAAATCGCTCTCGTATGCAAGAAACCTACAGAAGAGAAAAATTCCATCTTTTGTCTACGCAGGACTTCCTACAGGATGACACATGGAATCCTATATGATCACACAAAAATCCTACAGGATACACTTAGGCAGTCTACAGGATTTGCAGAGAACAATTTTAGAGAAGGAAACATAGGGGTTAGCTACAACAAACACCATAAGGAGGTAGTGTTACACTGAAATTTGTCACCATGACTATCTGCAGTTAATATGGCTCAATCAATAGTCATATTATCCTCCTTGTCAAGCCTTATACCTATGCTCTTCATGTCAAACTTCAAAAAGAGAGAAAGTCATTAAAAAACATGTTTATCTCTGGGTACGCAGGTTCTCTCTACCTTTCCTGCATGTACGCACTCCTAACACAATGTACCTGCGTACTTGTACTCTCTGTAAGCCAAAGGTTGGGTGCGTACCCCTGTAAAGGTCAAAAGGCGCGAGTTTCATCTTTAAAAAGTTACTTGTGGTCACTTCTAGAGCTTTCTAGAAGAGTGTTTGACGTGTATTGAGCGCCTCCAGATGGATCATGCATCCCTATGATAGAGGAACTTATCCCATCAAGAGAGGAGCTACCCCATCCAAAAGAGGGAGTATCCCATTGATGTTGGAACTGAATAACTTCCTCTAGAATACTATAAATACAGCCATTGGGCCAGAGGAGGGGAGGTTGAAAGCTGAACATTCCAAAGGGTAAATGCTGCTGGAATTAGGACTTCCATTGTTAATTTGTGAGGAGAGATTACCATCCTTTCTTGTTGCCGTATTGGAAGTGGGTGAGCTTGTCAAAGTAGAGGAAATCTCTTGTTGGACCCTGGGAGGAGCTTGCACAACACCAAGGCTCAGGTTGTAATGGTTCCTTTTTTGTTTCTTTAATACAAATAAGTCCATTCTTCCCAATGATTTGTTGTTAATGAATTATTTCATGTACTCCTTGGTCTATGTGATGAATATGCTTTGTTTTATGATGAATATTCAGGTGTTATGTAATCGTTTGCTTTGTTAGTGTATGCAGGTCTTAAAGTGAAGGAGGAGTTCATCTGGATCAGCAAGGCTGGACTGCTACAACAAGCGTTGGACCTAAGGTAAGATCGGAAAACACTTGGTTTCTCATAGAATAATGTATGTTTAGAGAAGGATTGCTCTTGTTTGGTTTGTTTGTCACTAGAGAGTCTTAGACTCCTAGGGAGGTTAGGTTTGTTTGCAAAAATAACTCTTTCCGCATGACAAATTGGCAACTCCGTTGGGGAATCCATTGATGTGATTGATTTTTCCTTTGAGCATTACTTTGATCTAAAAAGAGTCTTGTTTCTTTTGATTTTTGGTTGCTTTACTGTGTTTTTGGGTGGCTTAGCTTTGGGTCGAGTTAGAACTTGGGTTTTCTTTGTTTTACAGTAGTACGCACCCTCTGCGTTGGACACAGTGCGTACTTGTACGCACTGTACCTGTGTACACAGAGCGTGCATGCACCTGGTTAAACAGGCCGCCTGCGTACCCTGTTAAAATTAAGAAAATTCCCTTTTTTATCACTTTTTCCTTTTAGATTTTGGTTTTCTTAGTCTTTACTGCCCAGATCCACTGGTTGACTGTCAAAAAATCTTCACCTGCACTTGTTCCAATAGTGTCGAAAGTTTTAGTGAAATTCCTTGAGATTTTAGCCTTAGGGTTTTGATTTTTATATTGGTCCTGTAGTGACTTTGGGTTTAGAAGTTGCAAAGCCTTAGATATCTTTGGTTTTGTCAGTCTTCTTAGGAGTCGGACCAGTTGCAAAATCTACCCTCGTGAGCGACCTACCTTTGTGTTGCCTCTTTGCAAAATTTCAATAAGCTTGTTCATTCAAAGTTGTGAATTTCATTTTAAAAAAAGAACAAAAAGA
>APFE030900204.1:0-23482 GCA_000404065.3 Pinus taeda | reverse complement strand
GGAAAATTTCCCAAAAAATATCTATAAATACCCTCCCCCTAGCATTATAGCTATATAACCCTTCCTTGGGGAAATATTAACCTATCTGGGGTTGGTATTAACCCCTTTGTCCCTAAACTATGGCTTCTTTTCAAAAGCTATGGTTAAAACCCTAAAATCTGCAACCCCGCCCTCATTTACCCATGTACCCCTTTTTTTCCGCCCTAAACCCATTTTATTATAAAGTTTTTTAAATAAAACATTTAAATAAAATGCGCGTTCAAACCCTTGAAAACCCATAATCTTAAAGTTTTTACCCCCCGCGCCCGATTTTAATTAAATTAATTAATTTATTTGGGCGGGTCCCCATTGCATTTAACACGGCGGCATGTCACAATCACCACCCGCCGCACGATCTTCCGCCCCGCCCATCCAATGGTGGGCGATCAATCCTGTACGCAACCCGCCCGAACTTTTGCGTCCGGGGGATGGGCGGTAATCCCGACGTACCCCCGCCACGAGTCAAGCGCCCGCGATGTTCGCTGCCCCCCCCTCAAAACCACTTACCACCCTCAGCCCTTACGGGGAGACCGCTTACCACCTCCTCCCCGCGTTGATGTCATGCCCCCATCAGCGTGACGTCACCCATCCTTGCCGCCACCAAGCCTCCACGTCGCACCCGGCCACCGTGTCACCCTGTCCACCCTGCCACCGTGTCACCGCCACCTGGGCACCCATGTCAGCTGCCACGTCACCCATCCGTACCCGGGCCCATGATGACGTCATCACCAAAAAGGCGCCAATATGCCAAAACTGCATAAAAAGGCGAGAATTAACCGTTATTTCACATTTTTTTTATGATTTCCGGAGCTCCTCTGCATGCGAAAACCAATGTACAACGGTCAAAACTCAAAAGCCACCTGCCAAAGTTGTTGTCGCCTCCATTATCAACCCGAGTACCTGCAATTCCTGCAATTCGACCGGTGCAAACGACTCCCACGCCATAAAAACCAGGTATTTTCCGCAGGCATCCTCTTTACCCACTGTTCTCCTTTGCTATCCTGATTTCCTACATAAAAACTTTGTCAAAAGCTCCACATTGATAAATTCACCATTGAAATCTACTTAAGAAGCCAGTAAAACCCCTGCGCGACAAAAAAGCTTCAAGAAACCCGTGCCCCTCTGTAAAATTCACAATTTCACCACAAAAATAAATTGAAGGAGCCGAGCTACCGGCTAGAAAACTAATTTAACAGTTCCCTCACCGCTGCTAAATAAGTTCCCTGCAAGTAACCAACTAATTAGCTCAACACACTCTGGTTCTTCAAAACAGAGTGCCCCACAGATTCATTAAGCCTGTAACAGCCTCCTTGCACCGCCAAACTGCTCACTGCAAACAGAGATCAGCAAGCATTCCTCAGCATTCACATCAAGCATGAAATACAGTAAAAATCCAACTAAAACCAGACAATGGCCACTCCAGCTGCTCTGGATGTAGCTCCTATAAATCCACCTAACAAAGAACTGGAAGCTATGCCATTGGTGGACAGTGATGCCCTCATTACAGACTTTGTGGCAGAGAGGAATCACTTACAGACTTATTGCCAGCTAAGAAACAGTCACTTGGACAACAGTGACCTGCATGGCATCTGGGAATCTAATCTGCCCACCTACTTCCTGCCTTCTGTGAACATTTTCCCTGAAGTCATCCACCTCTGTGCAGAAAATTATGACCAGAAACTTAGGGTTGTGAAGTCTCCATCTGGGAGCATCCTCTTTTATATAACGCCAGATTCCATCAACTAGATGCTGAACTACAAGCAGACCCAGCTGCTATACCCCTTCTCCATGAACTACTTGCTAGATGAGGGCTCCAAGCTCTCTAGCACAGACATTGTTGCAATAGCCAGGAAATTCATGAAGGCAGAGTGCCAACCTTCTGGGCCACCTCCTTTTTCTTATGCAGATTTCAATGAGGTTGGCAAGCTGCTGGTAGACATGCTAACCTCTGTGCTAGGTTTCACTACAAATAAGCATGTTGATCTAACTGTGTTGGCCATGCTCTCAGCATATAGGCTTGTGAAGCCCCCTGCTATGAAGTACAATTATGCCAAATACATTGCCAATAAGATACATGATCAGTTGTCAAGACTGAAGAGGGAGGCAATATTCAAGTATTCCTCATACATCTATCACCTATTCTTGTACTATCAAACAGATTGCTTCCAGTGCTCAATCAAGAAGCTAGACTCACAGGGTGAGAGTAGGTCTGTTATCTTCTGGTCTTCAGTCTTCCACCAAGTCCAGAATTCCCCCTACTCATACTTTGAATTCATTGATCAGTTTGTGTATCCAGTCACATGCCTCATAAAGAGGACCCCTCCTATTAGATTGTCCAAGGATATGCAGAAAATCTTGCAGCTATCCAGGAGTTACAAGATAGGTGATTGGTACTTGTACCAAAATCACACAGTCATCAGAATCTATGGTTGTGACCTTTGTCCCTACAGGCTCCCAAAATATGTTCCCATGAGGCTATTTGCCCTGGAATACTACAGACAACTTATAAACTCTAATCTGACACACTTTCACAGTGCCAAGAAGAAAGCCAACCTAAAGTTCAGAGACCACCTAGGCCCATTTTTCATGAACAAGAAACATGGTTGGCAAGAAGCTGATCAAATACTAGGGCAACAGCTCAAACTCAAAAGAAGCTTCTGGTGGGTCCCTTATGACCCTGAAGGTTTCATCAATGCCAGGAGGGTCAAATATAGGCTGCTAGCTTATAAGCATTGCCCATACCACAAACACAACACTTTGCTAACCAAGATGAATGGGTACCTGACTCAATAGTAGAGGAATTGACTCAGGAAGAAAAAATGGAGCAGACTGTAAAGGACTTGGAAAAAACTCTTGACTTAGATTCTGGTCAACAGGTCTTGTTCAAAAAACCAGTCCAACCAGGAGAAGGCACTTCTACTGCTCCAGCTGTACAAGACACCCAGCAAGCTCCAGCAACAACAACTACAGCAAAGGGAAAGGAGAAGATGGATGAACAGCAAGAGGTAGAGACAGGGCAGCCCAGCACATCAAAGGATCAGCAATCACAGCAAGCCCCTCCACAGCAAACTGAACAACCTCAAAACCCAGTTTTGCAGACTCCTCTCAATGATGAGAGAGGAAAAAAGAGAGACAGAGAGGAGGTCACACCTCCAACAGGGTCATCACAGCAACCATAGGCCAAGAGGCCAAGGATAGACCCTGAAACAGAAGAAGGAGACATAAGTGAAGAACGGGCATAAAGCCACAACAGAGAAAGGAAAACAAGCCAGCAGACTGCCACTAGCTCATTTCAACTAGAACAGGCCCAGCAGCATACCACAGAGGTGTCTTCCTCAAGACAACAGGGCAAGAAACCAGCTGCAGTCAAAGAAGGCTTCATAGAGATCAAGGCACAGAATGAATTGGTGAGAGTGCAGCTCTATGAGCAATTCCTGAAGACAACTCTAGCCAAACAACAAAGGCTGATGGCTGCCTATGATCTGAAGGAAGAAAAGATGATCTTCACCCATCTGAAGCCTAAAGTCCCACATCCAAAGACTCCAGCAGATTACTACAGAACAAACCTGGAGGTCTTTTCCAAAGACATACACCCCATGGATCATATTGAGCTACACAAACAGACTGGGGAAATGGTGTATGCAACACTTGCTGACAGGGCAATGCTGGCCCATCAGCTAAAGGAAGCCCTGGAGAACACAAACAGTCAGCTTGATTTTGAAAGATTGTCTTCCTCTGCAAAGGACAATAGAATAAAGACTCTGGAGGACATAATAGTTGATTTGGGACATGACCCAAAGGATCCAAAGGGTGTTAGAGCCCTTATGAAGAAGAAAGAGGATGACATTGCTACACTAAGGAGGCAGGCAAAATTGCCTCCTACAATTCACCCTCAAACAGCAGAACTTGCACAAGAAAAGCAAGTAGATGATGCTATGGAGCTGCTCCTGGTTATGAACCAAAGAATCTTACAAATGGAGGCAGAATTAGAGAAGGCACTGCAAGATAAGCAAGGGGAATCAGCCTCCTAGCCCCCTCAAACATCAACAAATCTCGAACCTCCCCCTCCAACACAAGCAGCAGCAGCCCCTCCTGCTATTCTAGCACCTACCACAGCTACATCAGCAACAGGAGCAACAGTAGAAGCAACAGCAGCAGGAGAATCCAGCATGGGCATGGAGGAGTTGATGAAAGTTGTTAAAGAGCTTGAAACTCAAGTCACTGAAATAAATGTTGCCAAGCTGAAGACCAGTTATGACAAATCAAAGATGACAGTGGCAGAAAAACAAAGAGAAATAAAGGCCTTGGAGGCCAAAGTGAAAACTCTGGAAAAAGAATTGTTGCTAGGTAAAACCCTAGCAGAAATAAAGAAGATTGTTTGGGCCAAAATTGGCCAATCTATACAGGACCAATGGAGTTCCATTCAGGCAATTTTTGATCAGGTTGAGCTGATAGATGTGGCTCATGTGGAAATACAGAGAGCCAGGACAGCTCTGGGAATAATGCCCGAGCAGGCCACCAGAATGATTCATTTCCTTAATAACCGCAGTAGAGAGGAACTGGCAGTTCTAGAAATAAGCAGCAGAACAGATACAATCCTCACAGCCAAAAAGGTACTGACCTTGAGGAATTTTACTCAAACTTTGGAGAGTAAATGTCAGGAGATGAAGGTTGAGATAGATGAATTTAGAGCTAAAATGGCTATTCTACAAGACAAAGGACTGCCAAGCCTAGTGACTGGCACAGGACAGTTGTTGTCATATAATCAGTATATGACAAGGATCAACAATTATGTTGAAAACCAGATCACAGCATCCAGAAGCTCCATAGAAGAAGCAGGGCCTCCCTCCGAGCAATCCCTCTATGACAAGCTGGAAAATCTGTTCTTTATTGAACATGAAATAAATCATTTGTTTGAGGTGCCTCCAAATTTCTACAGACATACAGAGGTAGATGAAACACTAGTAAAAATGAAGAGGCATCAGCTACCTCCAGCTGATTGGTGGCAACCAATGCTGGAGATTTTGCCCAGATAATTCCACTTTTCTTTTGCCTTTTTTGAGAAATCAAAGTTTACAGGTCAGCAGGAAGATCAGCACACAGGTACAGCAAGCATCCGTACAAATGACTCAGCAATGCACCCAGACAGTAGGCTCAATTAACGCAAAGTTAAAGGCACAGTTGCAGCCCACTTTCCAGAGCCATAAAGTCAAAAGTTGTCTGACAGAAAGATAGCAGCTATCTCAGCATTAAATGCTATATTTATGTTTTCATTTACTTTTTGTAAGAGAGTTGGTGGTGCAATTTATTGTACAATAACTCTCTACTGAGATATTTTGTACCCTATTTTGTATATATATCCCCTCAGATAACGCATTGAGGGTCGGTTGTAGTGTAATTCTTTCTGGAGAGTTCTATTGTATTCTGGAGACATTTTTTATAATACAAATTGCTTATGGAGATTTCTGGTTCTCACGTTGTCTGAGGATGGATATGAAAAGCTCTGTTTAGTTGCAGAATTCCTGTGTCATTTTCGAATCAATAAGTTTCTCTTAATTGTGTATGTGTTTTCTGTGTATTCCATAACTCTTATGTTTTCATAATCTTAGTAAGTAGAGAAAAAGAATAGCTTAGGATTTGTTTCAAACACCCTATGCTCAATCTCTATTTCTAAATATGTTTTCTTTTGGATGATCCATAGATATGGATTCTTAATTGCTCATGTCTGAACTAATCCTGTCATGGTGAATATTGTTTAAGAATTCTTAACTGCTCTTAAGCAATACCTTCATGTTTCTTCATTTAGCATAGTGAAAGATTCTTAACTGCCTTTCACTCACTAATTCCATAATTTCATTAAGAAATCTGGTAAATTGTTTCACATATGCCTAACTTGCTCTGCAGCAATACTCTGTCTTCAAAATCCACTTTCAGTAGCACAAATACCTCAACTCCATTGCCCAATGGAACAAACTGTCCTATGATCTGTATCTTAGTTCTATCTGAATTCACCAACCCACCATATTCAAACAAACAGTATACCATAGCTAGCCTAAAACATTCATCAACAAAGCTAAACTATAAAGAGAGAGCCCTCTCTGGTTGCAGGTAGGCTAGAACCTGTAGCTAAAAGATTGGTCAGTGGTTACCTCGGCCGTATTCCCTTTAGGAAGCAGGGAACAACCTGAGTGATAACATCAATGGCGACTCCACTAGGGACCATGTCAATATACCAAGTGAAAGGAAATAAGCTTCCTGTTTAAAAAATCCTATCATAAGATACTAGGGAAAGAAAACTCAGAAGCTGGCTCCAAAGAAGAAATCTCGTTACACTAGGTCCAATCTTGACCCTAATCCCCCAACTATCTTTGAAAACCCCAATTTAATCCCCAAAATCTTAAAGAAACAAGAGCAGTTAGGGAAGTGCTCAGATTCAGATACTGAGCCAAATCAACAAAGCTATATTCCTACTCCTGTCAAAACATCAGTTCACCCTCACACTACCCCTGCTTATCCTAGTTCTTCATCCACCTCCCAAGGTAGTTTCCCCACTCCCCCATCCCCAACACACCTCACTCCTGTTATCCCTGTTGTTCCAGTTGTTCCACTCCTTGTTGCCCCTTTCATCCTTGCAAATATGGCTAGATATGCTCCTTTAATCCTGCCTGCAAATCCAGGGGCAATGCCCCAAGACTATCAAGGCAAAATCACTTACTTTGATGGAACTGGCACTTATACTGCCCAACAACACACCAAGAGGATGCAGGACTATTTTGAGAACTATGAGATAGATGATGAAGATGTAAGGATGAATATTTTTGTGCAAAGTCTGACAGGGGATGTAAGGAATTGGTTCAGGTCTCTGGCTGCAAACTCTATAGTCAATCCTGATGCCTTATACCTAATTTTTTTAAACAGGTGGGAAAAGAAGAAAGACCCCCTTCACATACTGACAGAGTATGATAACTTGAAAAGGGGCCCACAAGAGACAGTTCAAGATTACTGTGCTAGGTTCAACAATGTATATAACGCTATCCCTCAAAACTTGAGACCTCCCCCTGATCTGGCCTTGATCAAATTTCCTGATGGATTTGACCCAGACATGGCATATCAATTAAGATAAATAGCACCTCCAAGTCTTGCAGACATGCAGAATATAGCTGTAAGTGTAGAGGCAAACCTGATTGCCAAGAGAACCAGAGCAAAAAATGAGAGAAGAATAACATTCAAAGAGGAACCCTCAACCTTTGACCAAAAACTAGATGCAATCATGAAGGGTATGGAAAGGTTGGGAGATAGAGTTGAGA
Source organism: Pinus taeda (assembly GCA_000404065.3). NCBI lineage: Eukaryota > Viridiplantae > Streptophyta > Pinopsida > Pinales > Pinaceae > Pinus > Pinus taeda. The sequence continues at coordinate 16,136 of APFE030900204.1, read as the reverse complement.
CCATGGAGAGAAAGTCCTCTTGGGAAGGACAAACAAGCAACACAACTAGGAATCCCAATTTTAGAAAAAACCAAAACCCAAATGCTGGGAGAACTAGTCCTGATCAGTACATCAGACCTCCATTTCAAGAAAATTATGCAAAGGCCTCAACCACTAGTGAACAAATAGAAGATCCCCACATCAATTTAATGGGCCTGGACAGTGAAGAATAGGTATTCTTAACACAAGATGATCAATAGGCCCAAGACTATAAACAGTTCCAAGCAAAATCTGGTGAGTCATTTGATTTCAGAGAAGGGTATGACACAACAGTCTATGAAGTACACAAACAATACAAGTTAAGGAGTAGAACCATAGATATCCTTGAGAATACCAAACAAACACACTCCAAACTACTAAAGAAAACTAGTGATAAAGCTGCCCAAGCAGAGTCCTCAGATACAAGACCCCACAAAGAGGTTACAGTGGAAGATGTATCTGATAAACAGCCCCCAGTAAAACCTACACCCACATCACTTCTTCCAACATAAATTTTGAGTAAACCTCTAGAAAACAGAGCCAACCCAAACATATCCTAAGACAATATGCATGATCAGGACATGCTCACCCAAAATTCAGCAGAAAAGGAAAAATTTGCTGCTCATAATGTAAAAGTTTAGATGGAAAAACCTTTCAATCTTGAAACAGAAATTGGCAAACTGAAAATTGCAATCCCTCTGTCTGAACTAGCCAAACAGGAGGTCTTCAGACAACAAATTAATAGATCATTACAAGTACCAGAAAATAGGGATGCAATCGACATTCTGGATGACCAACCAAAACTGATTTTTGGCTCAGAAGTCAATGGAAAATCAGGGGATGGAGGAACTCCTCCATTCTATGTAAGCCTAAACATTCATGACAAAGTATTACACAATGCCATGTTTGACTCAGGGGCCTCTCATAACCTAATGCCAAAATCAGTGATGGAAAAACTTGATTAGACATCACCAACCCTCATAAAGATTTATTTTCATTTGATTCCAGCCAGTAATATGTTTAGGCCTGTCCAAGACCTCTGTGTATCCTAATCCAATTCCAGCCCAAACAATTCTAAGGATGTAGTAGTGGCTGACATTCCACCTAAATATGGTATGCTCCTTTCAAGATCTTGGGGTGCCAAACTCCAAGGATCTTTGCAACTAGACATGTCATATGCCACAATTTCAGTCTTTGGCCAGCCAAAGAGACTGTACAAAGAGACACTCATGAAATACGTGGTCAGCAGCCAGGATAAACCCCAAAATTTCCCAATCTACTCCATCCATTCAGATATGGACTCCTTCATACTATACAATGCTGATATATGCCCCAAAACTGAGCTCAAGCTCCTAGAAACAAAGGAAACCAGGCATATGAATGAATAGTCCACTGTTGCTAAACAAAAGATAATTGATCTCATTAAAACAGCAGAGTCTACTGACAGGTCACAAGAATCACCAAGACTAGACTTGCCCACTAAACAAATCTGTAAATCAATTGAAACCAACATTGACCAAGAAACCTTGTGGTATTTAGAATTTGATGGGTCAGTAAATAATCTTGGAGCAGGAGTAGCGGTATGGATACACAATACTCAAAATGACCATGCTCTAGGTCATGCATATAGGCTTAACTTCAGATGCACAAATAACATGACAGAATATGAAGCCCTCCTACTAGGTCTCAAATTGATTAAGAATCTAGGAGTGACCAAAGTCTCCATATTGGGGGATTCAGACTTAATTAACCAACAGATAAAGGGAAATTTTGTCACAAATGATCCCAGGTTAAGGTGTTATAGGTTGGCAGTTACATACTTGCTCAACAACTTCCTAGAATATCAGCTTACCAAAATACCTAGGAACCACAATTTGCATGCTCACAGTCTGGCAACCTTTGCAAGCACCTGTAAACTTCCTTTTGGGCCTAACCACCAATTCACTGTTGAGATCAAACACAGGCCCTCTGTCCTAGACAATGTAAATAATTGGCAGGTATTTGAGAATGACACTCAGATAAACAATTTTTTAACCATGAAGGAGGAATTATCAAACTTAAACATTGACACAAGCATTAGGGATGATCAAAACCAAAAGGATGAACTAAACACTAGTATATCAGCTGAAACAGCAGATAGGATATTACATCCTACAACCTTTGACCCTGCCAATTTACAGAAACTAAAGATAACATATCTTGATGAAATTAATGAGGAAGAAACATACGTAATTCAGTTAAAAGACAATTTCTTGCCTACAGGTCTGGCTCCTTTAGAAGACATTTTTTATTCAAATGATCTCTCTAAAAAACCAAAGATGCAACCCATCAATGCAGAAATAGAGGAGTGTAACATTGGGACCATTGAAAATCCCAAAATGATCAAACTTTCTAGAACCTTACTTCCTGATAAGAAATCCGAATATATCAAATTGTTCAAAGAGTTTCAGGATGTGTTTGCCTGGAGCTATGCTGACCTTAAGTCCTATGATACTACAGTTATCCAGCACACAATACCCCTGAAAGAAAACCAAAAACCCTTTAAACAGAAGCTGAGAATAGTCAATCCAGTACTTCTTCCCCTAATAGAGAAAGAAGTAAAACGAATGTATGAAGCTGGGATAATTGCTCCCATAAGGTTTCTGAATGTATTTCCAACCTTGTACCTACAAGAAAGAAAACTGGGGAGATAAGACTTTGTGTGGATCTGAGGAATTTAAACAAAGTCTCTCTCAAAGACCACTACCCTTTGCCAAAAATGGATCACATCGTACAAAGGGTAGTGGGAGCTTCAAGGATCTCATTACTAGATGGCTTCTCAGGATTCAATCAAATCTTAGTCCACCCAGATGACCAAGATAAAACTGCCTTCACCACACCTTGGGGAACCTTCAAATATGTCAAAATTCCTTTTGGACTCAAGAATGCTGGAGCCACATTTCAAAGGGAAATGGATATAGTCTTTGCCAAAGAAATCCATGATTTCTTAGTCATATACCTTGATGATCTAACAGCCTTCTCAAAATCAGACCAGGAGCATTTAAAACACCTCAGACAAGTGTTCTTAATTTGCAGAAAGTATGGCATTTCTTTAAACCCAAAGAAATCATTGTTTGGCCTGGAAGAAGGCAAACTCCTTGGTCATATAATTTCAAAAGATGGCATAAGAATTGACCCTGATAGGATTTAGGCTATACTGCAAGTCCCCCATCCAAGAAACATCAAGGAATTACAAGCCTTTTTGGGGAAGATTAATTTCATAAGAAGATTTATTTCTAACTTAGCTGAGCTGATAAGATTGTTGAAAAATATGCTCAAGAAAGATGCCAAGGTCAAATGGACAATTGAGGCTAAACAAGCTTTTGAAGAAATCAAGATAGCCCTGACAAAAACACCTGTGCTTACAAGCCCTAGTTTTGATAGAGACTTTATAATCTTCTCCTTTGCCTCTGAAGATACAATTGCTGTTGTCCTACTGCAGAAGGATGGCTTGGGATGTGAAAAACCTATTTCCTTTTTCAGTAGAGCCCTTAGGGATTCCCCACTCAAGTACAAAATCATGGAAAAGCAAGCATATGCCCTGGTAAAGGCCATAAAGGATTTCAAAGTTTACATCCTATACTCTCACATAATTTCATATGTGCCCAATGCAGTAGTCAAAGATATCTTAACTCAAGAGGGAATGAAAGGCAAGAGGGACAAATGGATTGCCAATATTCTGGAATATGATATAGAGATCAAACCAACAAAACTTATAAAAGGACAAGGGTTAGCTAAACTAATGACTGAGACTAACTTTCAAGCCCTTGACATCAATGAACTGGATAACGAACAGGAGATGGCGAATCCACAGATCAATCAAGCCTTTCTACAATCACCTTGGTATGCTGACATATGTTTTGTATTATTAAACCTGCAAGCTCCTCCAGGGTTATCCAGAACCAAGAACAGATTTCTAAAGTTGAAGGCTGCAAAATTTTGTATCATAGACAGTGTTTTATTTGGGAAAAATCATGAAGGTGTCCTGCTCAACTGCCTGACTGCAGATGAAGCTGATAAGGTCCTTAGAGAATTTCATGCAGGAGACTGTGGAGGGAACTTATATTGGAAATCCACAACTGATAAAATCCCGAGGACTGGATTCTATTGGCCCTCCCTGTTTACTGATTCAAAAAAGTTTGTAATGTCATGTCATAAATGTCAGATCTTTGAAGGGAAGAAAAAGTAACTCCCCTTGCCCCTCAGGCCCATTTCAACTGAAAAACCATTTCAACAATGGGGCTTAGACTTCATTGGGGAAATTCACCATTAATCCTCAGGCCAGCATAGATGGATCTTGAAAGCTACTGATTACTTCACCAAATGGATAGAGGCCATACCTTGTAGACAAGAAAATGATTCAATTATCATACAATTCCTAGAAACCAATATCTTTTCTAGATTTGGCTGCCCAGAGAAAATCATAACAGATAATGCAGCTGCCTTTAAATCCAAGAAAATGATCAGCTTTTGTCACAAATATCATATCACCCTAGGTCACTCAACAGCCTATTACCCTCAAGGCAATGGCCTAGTTGAGTCCTCCAATAAAAGCCTAATCAACATACACCCCATGGATCAGATTGAGCTACAGAAACAGACCGGGGAAATGGTGTATGCAACACTTGCTGACAGGGCAATGCTGGCCCATCAGCTAAAGGAAGCCCTGAAGAACACAAACAGGCAGCTTGATTTTGAAAGATTGTCTTCCTCTGCAAAGGATAATAGAATAAAGAATCTGGAGGACATAATAGTTGATTTGGGACATGACCCAAAGGATCCAAAGGGTGTTAGAGCCCTTATGAAGAAGAAAGAGGATGACATTGTTGCACTAAGGAGGCAGGCAAAATTCCCTCCTACCATTCACCCTCAAACAGCAGAACTTGCACAATAAAAGCAAGTAGATGATGCTATGGAGCTGCTCCTGGTTATGAACCAAAGAATCTTACAAATGGAGGCAGAATTAGAGAAAGCACTGCAGGATAAGCAAGGGGAATCAGCCTCCCAACCCCCTCAAACATCAACAAATCTCGAACTTTCCCCTCCAACACAAGCAGCAACAGCCCCTCCTGCTATTCCAGCACCTACCACAGCTACATCAGCAACAGGAGCAACAGTAGAAGCAACAGCAGCAGGAGAATCCAGCATGGGCATGGAGGAGTTTATGAAAGCTGTTAAGGAGCTTGAAACTCAAGGCACTGAAATAAATGTTGCCAAGGAAAAAATGGCCAAGCTGGAGACTAGTTATGACAAATAAAAGATGACAGTGGCAGAAAAACAAAGAGAAATAAAGGCCTTGGAGGCCAAAGTGAAAACTCTGGAAAAAGAATTGCTGCTAGGTAAAACCCTAGCATAAATAAAGAAGATTATTTGGGCCAAAATTGGCCAATCTATACAGGACCAATGGAGGTCCATTCAGACAATTTTTGAGCAGGTTGAGCTAATAGATGTGGCTCATGTGGAAATACAGAGAGCCAGGACAGCCCTGGGAATAATGCCCGAGCAGGCCACCAGAATGATTCATTTCCTCAATAATCGCACTAGAGAGGAACTGGCGGCTCTAGAAATAAGCAGCAGAACAGATACAATCTTCACAGCCAAAAAGGTACTGACCTTGAGGAATTTTACTCAAACTTTGGAGAGGAAATGTCAGGAGATGAAGGTAGAGATAGATGAATTTAGAGCAAAAATGACTATACTACAGGACAAAGGACTGCCAAGCCTAGTGACTGGCACAGGACAGTTGTTGTCATATAATCACTATATGACAAGGATCAACAATTATGTTGAAAACCAGATCACAGCATCCAGCAGCTCCATGGAAGAAGCAGGGCCTCCCTCCGGGCAATCCCTCTATGACAAGCTGGAAAATCTGTTCTTTATTGAACATGAAACAAATCATCTGTTTGAGGTGCCTCCAAATTTCTACAGACATACAGAGGCATATGAAACACTAGTAAAAATGAAGAGGCATCAACTACCTCCAGCTGATTGGTGGCAAGAAATGCTGGAGATTTTGCCCAGATAATTCCACTTTGCTTTTGCCTTTTTTGAGAAAAATCAAAATTTACAGGTCAGCAAGCAGATCAGCACACAGGTACAGCAAGCAGCCGTACAAATGACTCAGCAATGCACCCAGACAACACGCTCAATTAACGCAAAGTTAAAGGCACAGTTGCAGCCCACTTTCCAGAACCATAAAGTCAAAAGTTGTCTCACAAAAGATAGCAGCTATCTTAGCAATAAATGCTATATTGATGTTTTCATTTACTTTTTGTAAGAGAGTTGGTGGTGCAATTTATTGCACAATAACTCTCTACTGAGATATTTTGTACCCTATTTTGTATATATATCCCCTCAGATAACGCATTGAGGGTCGGTTATAGTGTAATTCTTTCTGGAGAGCTCTATTGTATTCTGGAGACATTTTTGATAATACAAATTGATGATGGAGATTTCTGGTTCTCACTCTGTTTGAAGATGGATATGAAAAGCTCTGTTTAGTTGCAGAATTCCTGTGTCATTTGCTGAATCAATAAGTTTCTCTTAACTGTGTATGGCTTTTCTATGTATTCCATAACTCTTATGTTTTCATAATCTTAGTAAGTAGAGAAAAAGAACAGCCTAGGATTTGTTTCAAACACCCTATGCTCAATCTCTATTTCTAAATATGTTTTCTTCTGGATCAGCCATAGATATGAATTCTTAATTGTTGATGTCTGAACTAATCCTGTCATGGTGAATATTGTTTAAGAATTCTTAACTGCTCTTAAGCAATACCTTCATGTTTCTTCATTTAGCATAGTGAAAGATTCTTAACTGCCTTTCACTCACTAATTCCATAATTTCATTAAAAAATCTGGTAAATTGTTTCACATATGCCTAACTTGCTCTGCAGCAATACTCTGTCTTCAAAATCCACTTTCAGTAGCACAAATACCTCAACTCCATTGCCCAATGGAACAAACTGTCCTATGATATGTATCTCAGTTCTATCTGAATTCACCAACCCACCATATTCAAACAAACAGTATACCATAGCTAGCCTAAAACATTCATCAACAAAGCTAAACTATCAAGAGAGAGCCCTCTCTGGTTGCAGGTAGGCTAGAACCTGTAGCTAAAAGATTGGTCAGTGGTCACCTCGGCTGTATTCCCTTTAGGAAGCAGGGAACAACCTGAGTGATAACACGCGGTACTAAGAGGAAGGCGCATATTTGGATTCGCCCATTCTTGGGCATGGTTGCACAGAGGTGACTAGCTTTGTCTCAGTTGTGGGTGAAGGTGCAGGCAGGAGCACCCGGTGGTTGGGTGAAGGCGTGCACGGGTGTGTGGCACCCGATGGATGGTTGTGGCATGCACAGGTGTGGCGCCCAGTTTGTGCGAAGTTTTGTGCGACGACTTGGCACGGGTGTCTTGGTGACTCGAGTGAGCGCCCTCCCGTTGTGCAAGTGTGCACGGTGACTTGGTGAAGTGTTGAGATTGTGGATGGAGGTGTGTCTCGGTTGGAGGCACCCGTGTGTAGCGACTTGGAGGTGCGCCCGAGTTGGGCAAACAACATGATCGTGCGACAAGGTGAACGAAGCATTGGTGAGTCGTGCGGCGACCGTGCAGAGGTGCCGACGAGCTAGGCAACCGAGTTTTGCCTTGGATTGTAAAATTGGCTAAGTATAAAACTTGGGCTTACCAAGTATACTTGTAAAAGCTTGTAAAAACTGTTGTATAATATATTTTTGGGCAGACTCATTGTTCACGGAGTTGCCCCTCCCTTTATACTGTGCAATTGTGTTCATTGTTTATAATTGTTGTTGATAATGAATGTGTATGGGTGTTCATTGGTATAAAGGATAAAGAAATAATACTTGGTTTAGAAACATAAACTAAGTAGGAGTAAATGGTTAGGCGTAGTTCACAAACATAAGTATTGGTGAAAAGAAAGTGTTTGGTGGTGCTGCACCTCGCCAAGAGCGGTTGAGAGACTACTGTTAGGCTTGAGGGCGTGACAGGTGGTATTAGAGCTGGTGAAGTGTAGAGGAAATTTGCGGACGAAGCTGATCCCACTGCACTATCGTGACAGGTGGTATCAGAGCTTGGTGCCGTGGAGTTGGTGCTGGTGTTGAGTTGAAGCTGATACACACCTGCACTATCATGACAGTTGGTATTAGAGCTAGTGAAGTGCAGAGGATATTTGTGGGCGAAGCTGATCCCACTGCACTATCGTGACAGTTGGTATCAGAGCTCGGTTGGAGTTGGTGCTAGAGCACGGTTTCTCATGAAGAAGTGACAATAGTGACAGGTACTTGCAAGTGAAAGAGGTTGGTGAACACTTCCTGATAAGTGTTGCATCAAAGACTTGGGTTGCAGGCATCTTGGTGAAGCTGTTGTATGGTCGAAACTAGATTGAGAAGAAGGACGCTGTTAGCAATGGCTGAATCTCAGGCTGGGTCTAGTCATGGTGTGAAGGACACTACTATTGGGTTCATTGAGAAAGTGTTGGAGAAGATGGAGGACATGGAATTCTTCTGGACTGAGAAGTTGGAATTGTTCGAAAAAGAGCAAGAGGTCAATTTGAAGATGAAGGAAGATCTCGAGGAACTCCGAACTCAACACGAGTACATTGATCTTATGTGTATACAACTTGAAGTAAGGGTCAAGGAGGCTGAAGAAGCAAGGGACCAGGTCCTTGCAGATATCGTGGACTTGAAGAAATATCTTGACGAAGCCAGAGATGAGATCGCGGTGTTGAAGAAGGTCGTGAGGCATAACTCAGGTGGAGGAGTGCCTCATGTGAAAGTCAAGGAATCAGAATCTTACGATGGTACAAGGAGTGCGAAGACTCTTGGAAACTTTTTATGGGACATGGAGCAATACTTGGAATGATTGGGTCTATCTGATGATGAGACGAAGGTCAAGGTAACTGCTCAGTTCTTGACAAAGGATTCTAAGATGTGGTGGTGAAGGCGGATGGATCAGATTGCCAATGGCAGTGCTGGTGACATTACTTCATGTGATGAGATGAAGGGAGCTTTGCAAGCCCATTTCAGTTCTCAAGATGAAACGTGGGAAGCAAGGATGAAGATAAAATTCATAAAGCATACAAGGAACCTTCAGACATGTCAGCGGGAGTTTGCAAGTGCGGTTCTAGAACTTCCTGACATGGTGGAGAGGGACAAGGTGTTCAATTTCATTATTGGGTTGAAGCCTTGGCCACGCAATGAAGTGAAGAGACAGAGGATTAGAACACTTGAAGAAGCTTTTACTGCTGTGGACAGGTTGGTGCAGCATTATGATGAGACTTCTGATGATAGGAAGAAGAAGTCTGACAAGCTGAAAGATAAGAAGAAAGAGGATGCTTTCAAATTGGATAATAGTTCGAAGACGAAGAAAGCCTTGAAGTTTTGGATATGTGTGGAACCACATACGGTGAAGAATTGTCCTTCTAGACCGAAAGTGGCTGCGATTGCACAATCTAATGCGAAGAATGAAGAAGTTTCTATGGGGATGATGCAGATACTTGGTGCTGCTACTGCTACAGAGGTGATCTCTCGGAGGGATCCTGAGAGGAATAAGTTGGAGTATGTTCGGATGAATGTTGGAGATGTTGATGTACTCACTATGGTGGATAGTGGGGCTTCTCACAACTTCATGGGGGAAGATACTGTGAGAAGGATTGGGTTGAAATTTGTTCCGGTAAAGGCACAGATGAAGACAGTGAATTCTCCTTCGAATGAAGTTCTTGGTGTAGCTGAAAAGGTGGACACAACACTTGGTGAGTGGACACGGAAGGTTGACTTCACTATAGTGCGGATAGATGACTATAAGGCTGTGCTAGGAATGGAATTCATGAAACAATTTGATGCTATGATTGTTCCACATTTGAAGAAGTTGTATATTTACGATGGAAGGGAGGATATTGTACCCATTGGTGTGCCTACCATTTGAGTGACAAGGCCTGATTGTAAGTTGGCAGTGATGCAAATGGAGGATGAGAAGCTGATGGAAGATATGAGTAAGCAGTTTTCCATGGTTAAGACAAAGCTTACCGAGCAGTCATTGGTCATCAAGACTCTTTCAGATAGTATCTTGGATTTATCAAGAAGGCTAGAAGAGGTCGAGGATGATGATGATGATAATGATGAGACATATGTGAGGCCATTTGTAATTCAAGTTGTGCAAGGTAACAACACCTTATTTCTCAAGAGTCTAGATGAGTCAAACAATGATGAAGGCCCAGTGAATGGGAGAATGCTCAAGCATTACTATGATACATGAGCATAGGATAGCCCCATATTGTACATAAATGTCTATATTTTCAAGCATTTTTCCGTTTTACAGCAGATATATAGAAGAGAAACTACAACAGATTTTGAAGAATGATTAGCAAAACCATATCAAAATGACATAGATGCTTGAAAAAAGCTCAATAAATAGAAATGAGCAAGGTCTTCAGAGCAGAGAACCAATGACAGTCAGTGATACATGTGAGCAAGTCATGAAATGTTAATCCTTGCTTTAAAAAGAAGTCATGAAATAGTACATACCATCTCACTGGCTGCAGATCAAAGGTGGCAATACTAGAGAAAATTCACTACAATGAGAGGAAGAAAATAAGGCCATCTGGCCTACTGTTCTTGGCTTTCCACCAGGAAAATCCATCCCCAAGTGGAGCCACTGTTAGGTTCCTATACCAATAGGTTTCATCTTTCATGATTGACAGTGGAAGGGCTAAATATGTTCATCATTGCAGGCTGCAAAGGTTCCATATTTTGTGTACATCCTATAAAAATTAAAAAATGAAAAGAGGGTATGCCTTAAAAGAATAATCAAAAGCCAAGAAAATCAAGTGGTCAAGAGAAAAGTGAAAATGAACCCCAAACTAAAGACCAGGAAAGTGGCCAGTCAAAATGCTTCTACTATCTTTTGGGCAGTATCATGCTCTGCAAATACTGTTGCTAATCACACTTAATGGGTGGCCCAACAATCTAAACTGGACCATGCCATGGTTAAATTGGTTGCTGCAGAATAGAGAATGTTCCCTGACCAAACAGCTCAAGCTTGGCAGATGAGTAGCTAGGTAGAGAGATAAAGGTGCCCAACTGTTTAATCTGGGGCCTTGGAAGAAATAAGGGTAGGTTTTAGATAGGAGGGTAGTCAAAAGAAAAAGAGGACAATCAGGGTCTGCTAATTCAAGTGCACCCACTTTAAATGAAGAAAAAATGTTAGGATTACTAGGATGGGTAAGTACTGCAAGGTTGCAGAAATGGAGGGTCATCACCAAGTGGCTTACTAAGTGCAAAAACTCATGCCACTCAGGGTATTGGCATCAAAAGCAGAGAGTGGAGGACAAGCATTGGAAGCATGTCTAATTTCCCCTATTTTTCCCCAAACTTCACTCTTTACTAACACCCCCAAGGGCCTTGAGATCTGCTCAGGTGTCCAGTTCCACTTCATTTCATGACAAACTACTTGGTCTAACTATGAAGTTCAAACATGAAAAGAAGCCACATTTCTTGTGTAAAAAATCTTTCTCATTAGTTCATTTATCCTAAAAAATCCTAAGCTAAGTTTTACCTATCAGAACATAGCTTTACCCCTTCATTCACCTCACAAAGCCATATTAATCACTAATGTACTATTTAGCTCCCTAACTTCCCCCTTTCCCTAATTCTATTAGAATCTATGGAAAATTTCCCAAAAAATATCTATAAATACCCTCCCCTAGCATTATAGCTATATAACCCTTCCTTGGGGAAATATTAACCTATCTGGGATTGGTATTAACCCCTTTGTCCCTAAACTATGGCCTCTTTTCAAAAGCTATGGTTAAAACCCTAAAATCTGCAACCCCGCCCTCATTTACCCATGTACCCCTTTTTTCCGCCTTAAACACATTTTATTATAAAGTTTTTTAAATAAAACATTTAAATAAAATGCGCGTTCAAACCCTTGAAAACCCATAATCCTAAAGTTTTTACCCCCGCGCTCGATTTTAATTAAATTAATTTATTTATTTGGGCGGGTCCCCATTGCATTTAACACGGCGGCATGTCATAATCACCGCATATCGCAGGATCTTCCGCCCTGCCCATCCAACGGTGGGCGGTCAATCCTGTACGCAACCCGCCCGAACTTTTGCGTCCGGTGGATGGGCGGTATTGCCGCCGTACCCCCGCCACGCATCAGGCGCCCGTGGTGTTCGTTGCCCCCCCCCGAAACCACTTACTGCCCTCAGCCCCTCCGGGGAGACGGCTTACCACCTCCTCCCCGCGCTGACGTCACGCCCCCGTCAGCGTGACGTCACCCATCCTTGCCACCACCAAGCCTCCACGTCGCACCCGGCCACCGTGTCACCCTGTCCACCATGTCACCACCACCTGGGCACCCACGTCAGCTGCCACGTCACCCATCCGTACCCAGGCCCATGATGACATCAGCATGACGTCATCACCAAAAAGGTGCCAATATTCCAAAAATGCATAAAAAGGCGAGAATTAACCGTTATTTCACATTGTTTTTTACGATTTCCGGAGCTCCTCTGCATGCGAAAACCAACGTACAATGGTCAAAACTCAAAAGCCACCCGCCAAAGTTGTTGTCGCCTCCATTATCAACCCGAGTACCTGCAATTCCTGCAATTCGACCGGTGCAAACGACTCCCACGCCATAAAAACCAAGTATTTGCCGCAGGCGTCCTCTTTACCCACTGTTCTCCTTTGCTATCCTAATTTTCTGCATAAAAACTCAGTCAAAAGCTCCACATTGATAAATTCACCACTGAAATCTACTTAAGAAGCCAGTAAAACCCCTGCGCGACAAAAAAGCTTGAAGAAACCCGTGCCCCTCTGTAAAATTCACAATTTCACCACAAAAAGAAATTGAAGGAGCCGAGCTACCGGCTAGAAAACTAATTTAATAGTTCCCTCACCCCTGCTAAAGAAGTTCCCTGCAAGTAACCAGCTAATTAGCTCAACACACTCTAGTTCTTCAAAACAGAGTGCCCCACAGATTCATTAAGCCTGTAACAGCCTCCTTGCACTACCAAACTGCTCACTACAAACAGAGATCATCAAGCATTTCTCAGTATTCACATCAAGCTTGAAATACAGTAAACATCCAGCTAAAACCAGACAATGGCCACTCCAGCTGCTCTGGATGTAGCTCCTATAAATCCACCTAACAAAGAACTGGAAGCTATGCCACTGGTGGACAGTGATGCCCTCATTACAAACTTTGTGGCGGAGAGGAATCACTTGCAGACTTATTGCCAGCTAAGAAACAGTCACATGGACAACAGTGACCTGTATGGCAGCTGGGAATCTAATCTGCCCACCTACTTCCTGCCTTTTGTGAACATTTTCCCTGAAGTCATCCACCTCTGTGCATAAAATTATGACCAGAAACTCAAGGCTGTGAAGTCTCCATCTAGGAGCATCCTCTTTTATATAACGCCAGATTCCATCAACCAGATGTTGAACTACAGGCAGACCCAGCTGCTATACCCCTTCTCCATGAACTACTTGCTAGATGAGGGCTCCAAGCTCTCTAGCACAAGCATTGCTGCAATAGCCAGGAAATTCATGAAGGCAGACTGCCAACCTTCTGGGCCACCTCCTTTTTCTTATGCAGATTTCAATTAGGTTGGCAAGCTGTTGGTAGACATGCTAACCTCTGTGTTGGGGTTCACTACAAATAAGCATGTTGATCTAACTGTGCTGGTCATGCTCTCAGCATATAGCCTTGTGAAGCCCCCTGCTATGAAGTACAATTATGCCAAATACATTGCCAATAAGATACATGATCAATTGTCAAGACTGAAGAGGGAAGCAATATTCAAGTATTCCTCATACATCTATCACCTATTCTTGTACTATCAAACAGATTGCTTCCAGAGCTCAATCAAGAAGCTAGACTCACAGGGTGAGAGGAGGTCTGTTATCTTCTGGTCTTTAGTCTTCCACCAAGTCCAGAATTCCCCCTACTCATACTGTGAATTCATTGATCAGTTTGTGTATCCAGTCACATGCCTCTTAAAGAGGACCCCTCCTATCAGATTGTCCAAGGATATGCAGAAAATCTTGCAGCTATCCAGAAGTTACAAGATAGGTGATTGGTACTTGTACCAAAATCACACAGTCATCAGAATCTATGGTTGTAAGCTCTGTCCCTACAGGCTCCCAAAATATGTGCCCATGAGGCTATTTTCCCTGGAATACTACAGACAGCTTATAAACTCTGATCTGACACACTTTCACAGTGCCAAGAAGAAAGCCAACCTAAAGTTCAGAGACCACCTAGGCCATTTGTCATGAACAAGAAAGATGGTTGGCAAGAAGCTGATCAAATACTAGGGCAACAGCTCAAACTCAAAAGAAGCTTCTAGTGGGTCCCTTATGACCCTGAAGGTTTCATCAGTGCGAGGAGGGTCAAATATAGGTTGCTAGCCTATAAGCATTGCCCATACTCACAAATACAACACTTTGCTAACCAAGATGAATGGGTACCTGACTCAATAGTAGAGGAATTGACTTAGGAAGAAAAAATGGAGCAGACTGTAAAGGACTTGGAAAAAACTCTTGACTTAGATTCTTTTCAATAGGTCTTGTTGAAACAACCAGTCCAAGCAAGAGAAGGCACTTCTACTGCTCCAGCTGTACAAGACACCCAGCAAGCTCCAGCAACAACAACTACAGCAAAGGGAAAGGAGAAGATGGATGAACAGCAAGAGGTAGAGACAGGGCAGCCCAGCACATCAAAGGATCATCAATCAGAGCAAGCCCCTCCACAGCAAACTGAACAACCTCAAAACCCAGTTTTGCAGACTCCTCTCAATGATGAGAGAGGAAAAAAGAGAGACAGAGAGGAGGTCACACCTCTAACAGGGTCATCACAGCAACCATAGGCCAAGAGGCCAAGGATAGACCCTGAAACAGAAGAAGGAGACATAAGTGAAGAACGGGCAGAAAGCCACAACAGAGAAAGGTAAACAAGCCAGCAGACTACCACTAGCTCATTTCAGCTAGAACAGGCCCAGCAGCATACCACAGAGGTGTCTTCCTCAAGACAACAGGGCAAGAAACCAGCTGCAGTCAAAGAAGGCTTCATAGAGATCAAGGCACAGAATGAATTGGTGAGAGTGCAGCTCTATGAGCAATTCCTGAAGACAACTCTAGCCAAACAACAAAGGCTGAAGGCTGCCTATGATCTGAAGGAAGAAAAGATGATCTTCACCCATCTGAAGCCTAAAGTCCCACATCCAAAGACCCCAGCAGATTACTACAGAACAAAACTGGAGGTCTTTTCCAAAGACATACACCCCATGGATCATATTGAGCTACACAAACAGACCGGGGAAATGGTGTATGCAACACTTGCTAACAGGGCAATGCTGGCCCATCAGCTAAAGGAAGCCCTGGAGAACACAAACAGGCAGCTTGATTTTGAAAGATTGTCTTCCTCTGCAAAGGACAATAGAATAAAGACTCTGGAGGACATAATAGTTGATTTGGGACATGACCCAAAGGATCCAAAGGGTGTTAGAGCCCTTATGAAGAAGAAAGAGGATGACATTGCTACACTAAGGAGGCAGGCAAAATTGCCTCCTACAATTCACCCTCAAACAGCAGAACTTGCACAAGAAAAGCAAGTAGATGATGCTATGGAGCTGCTCCTGGTTATGAACCAAAGAATCTTACAAATGGAGGCAGAATTAGAGAAGGCACTGCAAGATAAGCAAGGGGAATCAGCCTCCTAGCCCCCTCAAACATCAACAAATCTCGAACCTCCCCCTCCAACACAAGCAGCAGCAGCCCCTCCTGCTATTCTAGCACCTACCACAGCTACATCAGCAACAGGAGCAACAGTAGAAGCAACAGCAGCAGGAGAATCCAGCATGGGCATGGAGGAGTTGATGAAAGCTGTTAAAGAGCTTGAAACTCAAGTCACTGAAATAAATGTTGCCAAGCTGAAGACCAGTTATGACAAATCAAAGATGACAATGGCAAAAAAACAAAGAGAAATAAAGGCCTTGGAGGCCAAAGTGAAAACTCTGGAAAAAGAATTGCTGCTAGGTAAAACCCTAG
>APFE030900190.1:0-11742 GCA_000404065.3 Pinus taeda | reverse complement strand
TTCCTTACTTTAGTTATCCAATTAGGTTGGATAATAGAAATGGCATAAAGGAATGCTTCCACATCCTCATCCTTTTTTGAGAGTGCATATACAACAACAATTTTCTTCCCTTTTCTGTAGATGATTTCAAAGTCATAACCCAACATCTTTGTGACTCAATTTCGTTGCTCTTTTGAAGATAATCTTTGTTTCAAAAATTATTTAAGGCTATCATTATTTTTTTTTACCTTTAAGTGTCTTCCCGTTAGGTAAGGTCACCATTTCTTTAGTGCATGTAGTATTGCCAACATTTCCTTCTCATAAATAGGTTTGTGTAAATAATTTCCCTAGACTGGGACACTTTCAAAAGCAATGGGTCTTCCTTCTTTCATTAAAACAATGGAAATTACATTTACTGAGGCACCACATTCCATAATAAAGGTTTTTTTCAAGTCTGGTGTAGCTAAGACTGGTGCTTAGCACATTTCCTCTTTAATTCGTTCAAAGGCCTTAGTTTCTTTCAGATTCCAGGAAAATGCATATTTCTTTAGCAATGTTATTAGAGGCACTGCTATGCTACATAATTCTTAACAAACTTGCAATAATACCCTATCAACCTAAGAAATCCTCGAAGATTCTTTAGGGTTGTGAAGATTTTCCATTCCTTAATGGCTTTAATTTTGTTATTGTATACCTTAACACCCTCATAAGATACAATATGACCAAAATATTTCACCTCATGTACTTCAAAGGAACATTTCGAGGTTTTTGCAAATATTTGTTTCTCATCCAATAGTTTGAGAACATTGTCACATGTTGAAAATGATCATTCCAAGACTTGTTGTAGATTAATATACCATCAAAAAATACTAACACAAATTCTGAAAAAGGGTTGAAAAATGGAATCATGCAAATCCATGAAAGTGAATGAATAGTAAGGTAAAAAGGCATGACCAAAAGTTCATAATGATCTTCATAGCTCTTATTTTGTTTTAAGAATATCTTTAGCTTGCATTCAATTTGAAGATATCCACCAAGATTCCACTTGGTAAAGTAAATCCTCTGTGACTCATCCAACAATTCTTAATGATAGAACAATATTGAGGTTGTTAAAATCCAATAAATCTAGACACATATACCATGATCCATCCTTCCTGTGTGCGAATAATACTAGAGATGAGGAAGAACTTTGGTTAGGTTGAATTATACTAGCCTCTAGCATTTCTGCAACTACATGTTCAATTTCACTCTTTTGGGCATAGGGAATAACATGATAATAATAAAGAATAGGTGGGAGGCCTTTGAGAGTCTCAAATACCTTGGAATGATTGTCCAAGACATTTTAGAGATCCGAAGAAATGGAATATTTCGATGTTTGAACCTCTATTGAGCATACATGTGAAATTATGCCCTGTTTTTATTTCTTCAAAATATTTTTCATTCCATTAGAACTAATTATCTTCCCTAGTTTCCCTATGATACCTCTTGCTTCAATTTCATTTCCTTTCTAGGAAAAAATCAAGAAAGTTCTTGAAAATTAAAAGCTATTGTCCTCAAATATTGTAACCATTGGAATCCTAGTACAACAACAACACCACCCATTGGAATGGAAAGAATTGGATTATTGAATACATATTCCCCCATGGCTATCTTGATATTATGTAACTTTGCAAAGAAATTTAAATTTCATCCATTTGCAACCATCACTTGACACTCTAGTGCTGGATATAAAAAACAAGTCAATTCCTTGACTATCTTACAATGAACAAAATTATGGGTACTACCTTAATCAATCATCACTATGACCTTTTTCTTATTGATATATCCTTCTATCTTAAGAGTTTGAGGAGTGGTAATTCCCACCAATTCATTACAATATATGGTCAAATTCATTTCTTCATTTTCTAGGTTTGGTTCCTGGTGTATATCCTCTTATTTTGATGTTTCTTGTTCATTTTCTTCCTCCTCTTGAAATTTTATGTAAAATAATTTCTTCTCAAAACACTTATGAAATTTATTATATTTTCTATCAAAAATGTAACAAATCCATTTTTCTCTCTTTCGGGAGTAACAACACTTCCATCTTTAGAGTTGTGAGTGGTAGACTTCTGTTTCCATAATTTTACTTTCAACTTTTCTTGCCACCTTGAATTCCTTCTCCAATGAATCAGGGTCCCAAAGGAAAACTTCATGTTGGATGTTATCCTTAAAAGCCTCTATGAAAACATCAACCTTATGCTCCTCTGGAATATCATTTACCTTGATATTCAATCTTTGGAAGTCCTCAATGTGCTCCACCCATGAACGCTTCGTTTGAGATTTATCAATGGCTAAGCATGTATTTCCTTTGTATGCTTCAAAATTGCATATGAACTCCATAAATTGTCCAAGTAAAAATTTATTATGAACAAATCCATCTAGACCTGTTCTAAATTAGAACAAGCGTACCTTTTGTGTGCAAAAAACATCAGGATCAAATAATTGCCATATGTAGCATCCAGTTACTCATCTTCCACAAACTTCCTCATATCTATCTTTGAATGTGGTGGGTCTTGAACCAAAAATTCAGTCTCTAAAATCATAAATCATATTCAGTTTTTCCTCATCATGAGTTTCATGGATTACCTTGTGACCACTAGAAAGTATTTCTTCTAGAAACTTTTCCAAACCTTCCTTCAACCCTTCTATATTTACATTCATCATTGCTTCCATTCCTTATTTTAAACCATCATTCAGAAATCACATGTCCCTTTTTATACCATCTATATTAACATTCATCATGGCTTTCAATTCTTCTTTTGTTACTTTTTGCGAGAGCGGAATTTCTTGCTCTTGGTCTTGTAATTTGATATATCATGTTGCATTTCTTCCTCTTATTCATGCATCATTGTATAAATTTATGGTTTCTTACTAGGTGTATCCATTTTGTTTCGAAGCATTTTGAAATCGAGCAACGATATATGTGCTTCACTATGGCCTTTGAATCACTTCAAACTGATTTTTCAAACAAAAGTTATGTAAAATTTAGAAAAAATACACACCCTTTTCTTGATTTTAGGAGCTCAATATTAAAACTATTGTATCTCTATAATTTATGCCTCCTAAGGTTTTAAATTACATGTTGGTATCCCTTTGAGTCTTCTATCCAATTCCTCAAGTCAAACCAAGATTGGATTCTTTAATATAAAATTATGCCAAATCTCCCACAATGACCTAGTTATGATCTGGTCCAGTAGAATGAACTTTTATGGGATGTCACGTGCCACTCTTTCATAATTTGGCCCTAAAATTGACACACAAGAAACTAAAGTTTGTTTTATTCTGGCCACTTGTTTGAGACTAAATTATGGAGCCTACAAAGACTCTAAGTTCCTTGGAACTTATATCAGAAAATATAGTGAACTGAGATTTGAAATTTCTACACAAATTTCACCGATATTTCAGCTCCTTGTGGTCAAAATTTCTGCTTTTGAAACCTCGTAGGAAAAATGTTATAGTTGAAAATTACAAGATGACCTTTGTAAGGACAAAAAACCTAGAATTCCAAAGCTCTTAATACCAAAATGTTATTGAAACCCAGTATCAAAAACACTAAGAAAAAATATGTAATAACAAATCAAAAAACAACTTGAAAATTAGCCTTATTCGAGCGGGGAACACCTCCTTTACATCACATAAATGACTAAAAATAATTATGATTGATATAAAAATGGACAACCTCCCCTCATATATATTAGTAGAGGTTCTAAGGTCATAATTATATATTGAGCTTGTCATAACACAATAATAAATGTAGGTACAACAAAATAACAATAAGTGCGGGGCCCGCACTATAGGTTAATTATAGGGACCTAACATTAGAGGTTAAATATCCTCTTTGAACGTTATGTTTTTTCCATGGGTATTAAATCCTATAATCTTAATTTACAAGATAATACTTATGTTTTCACCACTAACCATATTCAAGACTATAATACCCATACCTAGCTCTAAGAACTTCATGATATCAACAAAACCCCCACTTGGAGGGTAAGGATATCCTTAAGAGGTCATGTGTAGTGGATTAAGGTATCATTCATGAGCCTTGGTGCTTAGAAGCTTCCTTTATAGTGGAAGGCTTAGGTCTCCTCCTTCAAATATGTCTAGGGCCGAAAGAATAATGTACCTAGTATGAAAGATCCCGTCATGGTATCCATATTCATAATCATAGGAAACATTAATCTTGAGAGGGATCATGAGGTGGTTCAGGGTGTTTTTGATAGCCATTCATTCAAAAAATATTACTTTAGTTTCTAATCAATATGTTTCCTCCCATGACCATGTCAACAAACACATGACTCTTGAATACTCCTCAAATTATTTTAATGATGCTCATATCACTACTTGGAAGATAAGGATGCCCTCATGAGTCATATGTAATAGTTTTAATCACTATTATTCATCTATATGTTTAGAAGTTTCCTCTATGAGCTAAGTCTTAATATTCCTTCATAAACCATGTCCAAGACCCTAATAATAATACCTCCTATTGAAATTTTCCTAATGTCATTAATATCCCCATTCATAGGCTAAAGATATCATTGGGAGGTCAAGTTTGGTGGTTCAAGGTGTTGGTTTAAGAAATTGATACCTAAAAGAAACCTCTACAGCCTAAGGCCTAAGTTTCATTCCCTAATCATGTCAATGACCCTAATACTTATACTTATGCTAAAATCCTCCTAATGTAATTGATATCCCTACCTGAAGATGAAGGATGCCCATTAGAAAAAATAATTTAGTCACAAAGGTGTGCATGTATTAATAAGAGCATGCATGTTCTCATTAATGAACGTGCACTATTAAGAATATGTCTATCTCTTTAAGAATGCACATGCACTTTCAAGAATTCTTGCATGCTTTTAAGAATGCAAATTCCTTTTATAATGTGTGTCTGTGTGTGTTTTTCTTTCATCTGAATATTCGTGTGTGGGATTTAAAAAGTTTTATGTGTTTTCTGAATTGGTTGCTTCATATTTAAATTTGGAATGACAAGCCTAGTTGTTTGAGATACAAATTACCTAAAAAACATTTCATTTCTTTGAATGGCTTCTCAATTATTCTATATTTATTTTTTTACGTCATTTTTTTTTTTATTAGCTACACAAACCTCATCTCAAAAAACTACACACAATTATAGCCTAAAACTTGTAGTAGAGATTCCAAATATTACAATTTATCTACATATATATATTATATATATAATATATATATATATATATATATATAGTTAATTATATATATATATATATTTATTTACTATTACTATTTTGATAATTTTTGTCTGTTGCAAAAAATATTATATTTAAAAATACTACTCTTTTATTCCCATTGATATAATGATTCACACTAGGCCATTTTTTAAATAAGCTATAAATTGCACAAGTACAAACCAAGATATACAATCTAAATATAAATAAAATTGTTTGAATATGTTAAGACTCTCATACTCACCATAAACACAAGGCCTTATTCCTTCAAGGATATAATGACTTTCATATATATATATATATATATATATCCCTAATCAATAACAATGCCTTACATACAATTTCATAAATTTCTTTAAGGAAATTTTATCATTTAGGTACTCAACACTTGCCCAAATAACAAGATATGCATTATATAAGTAAACATTTATATGCAAAAAGCCAATTCAATTTCCTATATTTCATATTTTTACACCATATTAAAATTCATTATGATAATACCTTGAATCATCCCTCCAAGTTAATAGATTCTATGTTTTCCATGTTCACATTTCCACTAACGCGTCATGAGATATCATAATTATATTGTACCCACCGTGGAGTATTTTAAATCCTGACCTTTCCTAGATGTTTAATTAGTGAAGGGGGGATTGTATCTTTGGCGAGGAGGCATAACAAACACTTCCATCATTTCTCTAATTGTTAAAAAAAGGTTCCCAACCTCCTTTTCTAGGTTTATGATAATATATTTTCATAATTCTAATATTAAACCATAGAAAATTGTTTGGGAAAGATTCTTGTGAAAACATTATCTTTGAAAAGTTCTAACATTTCATTTCAAAAGTGGAAAAGTGTAGATAATATTTCTCTTATGTAGGATGATATCCATTCTAGTATAAGGGACTTAGAAAAGGGTATGATTACTAAAATAGATATGGCTAACACTTTGATAAGGTCCTTTGTTCCCTTTTTAGTGAAGTCTTACATAATTTTGATTTTTCTATTCAATGGATAAAATGTTGAAAAGGTAACTCATGAAAAAATCCTTTGGTGAATGTAAGTATAATCTAAAAGAGGTTTACAAAAAGGTTGCTATATATCTTTGCTTCTCTACATTATTGTGGTATATTAATTAAATAGGAAGATAGAGAGAATGGGTTTTAGGAAACCTTCAAGGAATTCTCATAGGAAAAGGTACCAAGGTAGAAAAACACTCTTAGTTTGTAGATTATACTCTTATTATGGAAAATAATCAAATGTAATAGACGAGAGATTCAAGTAAACGTTTTACCAATTCAAGATTATGACAAAATGAAAGATTAAAAAATGTAAAATTCATGTTTATGGGTAGAATGATTCTCTTCTTTTGTAGTCTATAGCCATAATTTTGTAATTTCCCTATGTTTTAATTTGGAATTTTATTTTGGGAATTCCTATTGCCCTAGCCCTAAAGTTATTGATTTTCAACACAGAATTCAAAAAAATAAAAACAAAATTCTTCAATGGGGCTCGTAATGGTTAGATCCAATGAGTATAGTATGGATAGTGGATTTTTTTCATTAGTAATGCTTATATATCAAGGATCAACTATGTTAGATTCAACATGGATGATGCTACAATATATTAACAAAGAGATTATGAAATTTTTATGAAAATTAGGGAACTCAAACACCAAGGAATTCCATTTAATTTGATTAAATGGAACATAATGATAACATCGATAGTAAATCAATACTTAGATATTAAGGATTTTGCAATAATGAATCTTATTTTAGGTGTTAAGATTTTGTAGACATTGGTGATAGGAGAAGTGGACTAAGAGAAATATGATTTTAATAAAATGTATTTTTAGACCAACAGAAAATGATGTTTAAACCACTATATTAAGGAGAAAATAGGTTCTTCCATTTGGCATCTACACAAGGTAGGAAACACATGTTGAAAATGACAACAAGAAATGCCAAAAATAACATTGCTATAAATAGCAAGTCAAGTACCAGTGTTGGACATAACAACAAGGAATGAAAAATGGAAGTGCTAAAAATAGCATTTCTATAAATAGCATTTCAGGATGGATTCCAATTTTAGTTAGTCCTGAACTAAAATTGAGAAGTAAAATTCGTATTTGAACTTAACGACTATTTGAAATTAAATTAATTAATTCATCATGAGTTAATTAGTTGTGAAAAGTCAAACATGAAGTCTATATGAGGACATGCAACAGTTTCTCCATTAATTGATGAATTTATCCATTAGTTAAAGAGATAAGGATGAGTTCTAATTTGAGTTGTAATTAGTTGGCTCAGTTAACTGAGTCAAGTCTAGTTAGATTGCTTTAAATAGTCTGTTTAAATTAATGTGAGTTCAGTTAGTTAATGCGTGCTTGCATATAACTGTTGCACTTCAGATAACTGAAGATTCTCTCATGAATAACTCATGCATGTCAGTTCAGACAGAGACTTAGTTGAGATCAAAGAAGGGATAGTGTACTATCATTTGGATGAATTTTTTTCCTATAAAGGAAGCTCATCCATGGATGAGGATTTATCTCCTTCAAGGCTACGTAGTTGGATTAGAGGTTAATGAGTGTGTGAAGAGGCCAATTCACACAAGTGGCTGCACTGGACCCCAATCAAAAGTGTGCAAAGAAATAGGAGGCTTGGAGGGTAGACTAGAGGTTAGATAGAGGCCTTTGACTGTCTAGGAGTAGAAAAGGTATTGTAGAGAGAGCAGGATAGCTTTTGAGCTAATTCTTTTTGTAATACTGGTTATATTTCCACTTGTAGGATAATACAGAGATGGGGTTTCAGGCTGGTGCTTTCCCCTGGATATTTCTTATGTGTTATGTGTGATTGACTTCTCCATATCAGTTATATGTGTTCTTATTGATGTTGCTCAAACTGATTAAGCTTCTGTTGAATTGATTGTAGAAGTGGATCAAGTATTTTGCTTTAGTATATTGCATTATCAGGTGATATACAGGTGGGAATTTCTAAATGGTATCATAGTAAAGGTGATCAAAGGAGAGAACAATATACTGAAAGGAGATTTCAAAGTTTTGAGTTTTGGGCCAAGAGTTTGCAGAGCAGATCTGAATTTTTTTTTACAAATTTTTCAGAAACAAATAGCAGATTTGGATTCCTTGTGGAAAAAGACCCAATCTCAAAAAAAAAAATGGTTGAATCTAAGTTTGGATGAGGGAGATATCACTGATTTAAAATCGGTTCTTTTACCAGAAAATTTCGTGACGACGAGAAAGTGGAAACAGACTGGTGTGCTAGCGAAGAACCTATATGCACTTGAGGTACAAGATGCATGCAAAGCCTTGAGGAGTAAGGCAAAGGTTAGTACTTGGTGGTTGAGAGGGAGAATACATTACCTCTCAACATGCAGCACCAAAAGAAGTCTCAGACAATTGTGGAGGAGCCACAATTGGTGAAGCAGCTTTAGGAGGTTATGGAGCAGCCACAACTGGAGAAGCCAAGAGGAGATCGAGTGGAGGCATCCACTCATGTAGAGACCTCCAGTAGGGGGAAATTTCAAGCCAAGTGGGCAGAGGAATCACATGTAGCCATACCTCTAGGTGAGAGGTGGGGCGATGTGAAGTGATAGTCCTAAGAAGGCTGAAATAGGGGCAAGATCTTTGAGGTACCTAACCCCTTTGATTACACCTTAGTATAGGAGCCCCAACAAGGAGTAACAGCATTGGTTGAGCAAGTAGAGGCAGATGCAAATGGAGCGACAGAGAGAGCTACAGTTCCAAAGACATTGTAGAGCTAGCTGGCTATAACAATGTGAGACGCATAGGAATGTTGCACCATTATAGGATGGCAGAGAGAGGTGTGCAACAGTGCGAGATGCATGAAGTGTTGCAGAAAGTCAGAGGTCACAGAGGGAGCACTTGTCAGTGGCAAATGGAGCTTCAGCATCAGAGGATGTTTCTAGCCCAACAGGGAGATCAGTTGAGAGATTTTTTGTTTCTAGAGTTGCTGGAGCGATAACACTTGGGAGAAGTGTTGCATGCAGAACATTCCAAAGGTTCAGGATTAGGTTCGAGTTGAATGCCTTTCTTTTTGAGAGGGATAGTTGAAAATGGCAACAAGTAATGCTAAAAATAGCATTGATATAAATAGCAATTCGGGTACCAGTGTTGGACATAACAACAAGGAATGAAAAATGGAAGTGCTAAAAATAGAATTTCTATAAATAGCATTTCAGGATGAATCCAAATTTTATTTAGTCCCTGAACTAAAATTGATAAGTAAAATTCGAATTTGAAGTTAACAGCTGTTTGAAAATAAATAAATTAATTCATCATGAGTTAATTAGTTGTGAAAAATCAAACATGAAGTCTATGTGGGGACATGCAACAATTTCTCCATTAATTGAAATTTATCCATCAGTTAAAGAGATAAGGATGAGTTCTAATTTGAGTTGTAATTAGTTGGCTCAGTCAACTAAGTCAAGTCCAGTTAGATTGATTTAAACAGTTTGTTTAAATTAATGTGAGTTCAGTTAGTTAATGCATGCTTGCATATAACTGTTGCACTTCAGATAACTAAAGATTCTCTCATGAATAACTCATGCATGTTAGTTCATACAAAAACCCAGTTCAGATCAAAGAAGGGATAGTGTACTATCAGTTGGATGAATTTTTTTTCTATAAAGGAAGCTCATCCATGGATGAGGATTTATCTCCTTCAGGACTGCGTAGTTGGATCAGAGGTTAGTGAGTGCGTGAAGGGGCCAATTCATAGAAGTGGATGCACTGGACCCCAATCAAAATTGCAAAAAAAAATAGGAGGCTTGGAGGGTAGATCAGAGGTTATATAGAGGCCTTTAACTATCTATGAGTAGCAAAGGTATTGCAAAGAGAGCAGGATAGCTTTTGAGCTGATTCTTTTTGTAGTACTGTTTATATTTCCACTTGTATGATAATACAGAGATGGGGTTCTAGGATGGTGCTTTCCCCTGGATATTTCTTCTGTGTTATGTGTGATTGATTTCTCCATATCAGTGTTATGTGTTCTTATTGATGTTTCTCAAATTGATTAAGCTTCCGCTGAATTTATTGTAGAAGTAGATCAAGTATTTTGCTTTAGTAGATTGCACTATCAAGTGATCTACATGTGGGAATTTCTACAATACATATTATCCAAACTCAACTTATCCTGGTTGCTTAAACTTACAAAATTATCCAAATATGGGTTGATGGAATTATGGGGAATCCCACCCTATCCTCTGATTAAGAACTAAATTGAATTAATAAATGGTTGAGGAATTATGGTATTCATACTTTCTATGACATGTCTACGTCATAGAGACATGAATCATGTTATTGTTTAGGGTGAAAATAATTAAAATGTCCCTTTCCTAATCCATTGGAGTTGGTGGAGCTCTAACATATTAGTTGGTTCCTGTAGGATATTGGGTTAGGGTTGGGGAATCTCGGAGGCAATTAATCTAGTAGTTTGGTATTGATTGACGGTCAATTTAGATCTCATTAATATTATGAGAAATATTCTTGATTTCCTAATGATTTCGAGATAGTTTTCTAATACTTACTAATTTTAGAAATCCCATTTCGAGCACCAACTAGGTTAGCTCGAAGGGATACTAATTCTAGTATTATCAATGGGTTTACTTTTGGTGACTATCTCATCGTTTTATTTAGTTTGATAACGATAAGTTATTAATTAATAAAGTTAAATAAAAAAATGATCATTATCACTATTTTATAATTTCTAAAGAAGGTATTGTAAGGGCTTGTTATAAAGTGAAAAATGTTTTATTTAAAAAAAGAAAGAAAAAAAAGAGTGAGGCCTTTAATCAGGATACTAAAAGTGATTTTATTTAGTCCCACATGGCTTCATGAAGAGGGTTGAACTTCTTGGGAAAGTTATAAAATATTTTTTTTGGAGTTCATTTCATATGTTGGTTTTTATATTTGATATTGCCATTTTTTGGAGGAGTTTTCTTCTTGGCTTCTGAGGATGAAACTCTTTACAAGTGACATTCTCCATGTTATTGATAGATATAATCTAGATAATATCTTGATAAATTCACAGAGAGATTACAACTCGACTTCATTTTTGGTTTGATATCTATAGTCTATAGAATATTTAAAGATATTTATTGAAGTAAAAAGGATTTTAGAGCTCGCTACAACACTGTTCTACAATAACATTGTTATAAGGTCGCTGCTACAATACCATAATGCAATATTGTTTCCATAGTAACATTGCTACAATGGTTTTTCATATTTCAATTCAAAATTTGATTTATGCATTTCAAGATTGAATGGGATGCTTGGATTGTGTTTTTAAAGCATTTTGGTTGTCAAGGTTTTGTTCATTTTAATCATACATTGTAACCCTAACTTTGAAATAAATTTGAGCTATATGAATTTGTGTATTTTCCTAAATATTTTTATTTTATTAGTTATTTAATTGTTGTTAATACTATCAATGTTAACCAAATCTTTTGCATTTCTCTCTCTTCTATATACATTTTCTAA
>APFE030900183.1:76404-98157 GCA_000404065.3 Pinus taeda | reverse complement strand
TTCAAGACCCAAAAAACTGCTAAAAATAGTAAACTGCGCTATAATTAAGGAAACTGAAAATGTTGAGGTGGGGGTCCAGGTGGACTTGGCAGGTGGCCACCAATATCCACCTGGATCATTCCATTTTTGATCCACCAAGGTATTGTAGCCTAGGGAATTGACAAACGTATTACAATGTTAATTCCTACAACATTTCCAAAATTAAAGTGATGACATTATGGCTTAGCATTTCAATTCTTTGTCTTTCTTCTCTCTCCTAGACTTTCTTCAATAAAATCGATTTACGCCCCTTTAAAACAAGTTATAAATCTTCAACCTCCATACTTGCAACTAGCATAGAAAATAATAACTTAATCCAACAATATAGAAAAAATCTCGGATAAATAATTAAAACCTCAAAATCTACCTCCTACAACAAAGGTCACGGAATAATACTTTGTTGAGATTAAATCTTTGAACTATCCTCTTAAGAGTAATGATTTAAGCCAATCACCCCCTTTTCCATGAAATTCAACTTTTTTTCTTTTTCCTTAAGAACAATCCCAATGAAACTAACCATGGTACCTATCCTCTCTTCTTTCTATTTTCACAATCAAATCCTCCTTATATATACCAAAAAAAAAAAAAATTAATTATATACCTCATAGTCCTTATATCTCCACCAAGTCTCTGCGGCCATAAAAATATTTGGCCCATTTATTTAAAAGCTTTCAATTGCATAGTATAGTGTGGCAGACTGCACGAGGGATTGTGTAGACCCTTTTCAAATGCATGACCCTCATATGGCTCCAGCTTTTGGATGGCCTCTTCGTCTACAACTTCGGCCTCGTCCATTATGTACTTGCAGGACGCACTACTTTATCGACCCTCTCCGCTTCCGATCTACAACTGTCACCACTGTGAGATTCGAGAGAGTAAAAAAAAAATACCAGTAGATTAAGTTATAACTGCATCATGTAATATATTTAGACTAATAGAAGGTGCAATAATTCCAAGGTCATCTAAACAATAAGCACTCCTTTATATAAATGACGGAGGATTATTATATATGAATAAGGCCAAGCATGAAAATTATGCAAATGATACGGCAGTCATCCCATAAACAGTATGCGGTCTTCGCAACGCCTGTCAGTAATGGCTCCATATGCAGCCTTTACAACAGTTGTAAATAATAACTCCACTGATAAAAACTAGGGAATGCAATGTTGGCTGATGGATCAACCCCCAGATGACCTCATTAATTCCAAATCGAATTGTTCAAACCTTTTTATGAAACTGGAGAAAGTGGCTTCAACAATCAAATATCCTGATGTAGTTAATACGCCTCTGGCGCCAGCGTGTCAAAGTTGTCCTCAAGTTCTGGTGTTTGGGAAACTATGGTTGCCCAACCTAGCTTTACTAAATTATTCCCCTGACGACCTCGACTATTACAGAGACAACGTCCTTCCGATTAGCAGTAGGGGGTGTTGTTCCTCAAATGACCTGCGTCCTGCTCCACCGGTTATATAATGGCCTCACGGCCTTTCAGAGAACGCGATCTCCTGTGGTGAAATATCGATGCCCTTGGTAAGCTTATCCGTGCACGTCTTCGGATTGGTCAACCAATCAGCTAAGCACCACTGCAACAAAAACCCAAAATGTAAAATCCCAGTCCACGGTGCCGGAGCAACGGCTTTCGACCCTTACAACCCTGATGAGTCGACTGTTTTACCGATCAACTTAATGGACCTACCGCCTAAAGCCACTGTGCACTTGATCACTCCGTGCTCCAATGCTTTGGATCGACGGGCCATATTGAGCTTCGGCACAAAATTACGAAAAAAATATGATGATCTGCTTTTGATAGGGTTTGGAATTTACACACTCCCTTCGCAAGCATTTACAAAAGGACTCGTTAAATCACATGAAAATTGCAGATTTTGCTTCCAAAGGGAAAGGAAGGACCAGGGTCCGACAAACGAGCAAGACTCCTTCGACTAACGAGCGTTTATGAAGAAGGTGATGCCAAGTCAGCTTTAATTACAATGGTGCAAGCTCTGAAACCACTGCGCGTGACAGCCACTGACGTAAACTTTGGTATGGTATCTCGGCCTTGGACACATACCTCCTGGCCCACCAACTTCCAACGTGATCTACGTAATTATATGAAACACCTCGGTCCCTCAACAGAGACACAACATCACGAATTTGGATAGTTTCGCCTCCTTGACTGAGAAATGGTAAATCTCTTTGCCCTGAAAACAACTTGATCCAACAAAAATTTGGCAAATCGATTTTCTGACTGTAAAGAACGCACCGATCAAATCTCCCTACGCATAAGCAACCTTCAATGTTCAGTCCTGTCAAATATGGATCAACTACAAATCTGGCTTCTCGTGCTTGGTACAAATTCGATCTTAAAAGGGTTAATCTTCCCTGAAGGAATTAATAATTCAACCTGTATTCCTCAGATTCTAGGTCTGCAAATCCGGTTAGATCCTGCAAAAATAATAAACCTTCGAACTCTTTGTAGGAACTAGAAAAGGATAGACCAACTAGGGTGATATAGAGGACTATCGAAGATGGGCAATGCCAGTTAGGGTGACAAGAAATCTCACTCGGTGCATAAAACCATCAAGCTGGCAGAATGTACAATTTTGTAACAGTGAAATAATGAGCACAACCACATTTACCAATGTGATTGATAAACCCCAATAGGCTTATATGAAACATATATACAATGACATTTTCCAATGTGAATGATATATTACACGATAAACTTATATCAACCACATTAATAATTATTATCGGTATTTAGAATTATTAATAGGACTATTAATAACTATATAAATATTAACAACCACATTATTATAATAATATTATATTAATATTATAATAATAATAAACTCCTAATATATTAATATAACTCATAATAATATATATATTATATTAAAAAAATAATATAATATATAAAATTATAAAAAAATAAAAACAATAATGTTGTAATTATAATAAATAATAATAATAATAATAATAATAAATATATTTTAATTTATTCTTATAATAATAAACAATAAATACCATGTATTTATTATTTTATGATAATTAAACTATACAAATATACAAACTATATTCTAATATATATTTCATATTATTTATGATTATTATATTAATATTAATTATAATACATAAACTGATAAAATCATTAGTATATAATTATTATATATTCTTCTTAGCTTTAGTATTTTTAATATTATCTTGGTGTTTGTATACCTTGAATTATTATTATCGGTATTAGGATTATTTAATAACTATATATAATATTAACAACCAGATTATTATATAATATTATATTAATATAATAATAATATAAACTCCTAAATATATTAATTAATAATTAAGAAAGCTTCATAATAATATTATATTATCAGATTATTATTAAAATTAATATAAATAATTTTAGATTTGGGATCTGCGACTCAGGCTCTTCAGCGGAGGCTGACATCTGCGGATCTTCACGTAGCTCTTCAAACATGCAGATCTTCACGCGGCCCTTCAGATCTTCACGCTGCTTCAAAAGTATGAATTATTGGCTTATTATTATTTCATGAGGTATATACATGGAACACGTTTGGATATACATCTCTCCTTTAGTGCAGAACTTGACTTTCATTTCAGGTGGTATGTGGTCCTCAGTCCTTTTGGATATTGTGGCCCAACGCTATAAACATTTAATATATAGATCTCAGCGTGAAGATCAAGATAAGATATGTGGATAGATCAGGCTGAGATCTATGATCTTCACATGGCTCTTCAAACACGCAGATCTTCACGCGACTCTTCATATCTTCACATTGTGGTTTTTCAGATCTTCATTCTGCGGCTCTCCATGTTTCAGATCTGCGGCTCTTCACCTTATATCTGTGACTCTTCACCTTAGGCTGAGATCTGATGATCTTCACGCAGCTCTTCAAACACGCAGACCTTCACGTGGCTCTTCAGATCTTCACTCTGCGTCTCTCCACGCTTCAGATCTGCAGCTCAAGCTGAGATCTGCAGCTCTACCTCAAATCTGCAGCACTTCACTTCCCTTCGGCAATCTTCTGTGACCTTCTGCGGCCCTCGGCACTGGTGCTACATCTATCGATCTTGTGGCTACCCAGGAGAGCATTCCCCAGATGGCTCCCAGCTTCACGAAAATAGCTACTCGCTCAGTTTCGTTCGCCTCTGGGGGGAAAGCTCCTGCCCATATCGCCAGTGAAACCCCAACTCTCACTGTCCAGGTGGTCCTGGCCTCACTTGATGAGGTTTGAAGTTCTCTGAAAGTTCCCAAATATGCTGTTTCAATGGTTTTTGGCTGCGGCCGACAACTCTCCACAGCTGGATCTCAGAGGTATGGAAGCCTCTAATTCCTGATGTAATTAATATCTACACCTATGCTAGGGGTTTCTTTATAGTAGATTTTGAAAACCTTGAAAGCAGACAATGTATTCTAGATTCTGGCCCTTCGTTTTGGGAAAAATCAGGCCTATTCATGAGGCCATGGAACCCATCATTGGATTCCTCAAAAACAGTCATAACCTCAGCACTAGTTTAGGTAAGACTGCCAAACCTACCCTCGCATCTCTGGAATTTCTCTTCGCTAAAAGCCATTGGAAATGCAATTGGTAAATTTTACTGCACGTGCCCAAAAACAAAGGAATATGCCAGAACCACCTATGCACGCACCTGTGTGGAAATGGACTTCAACGCCGGATTCTTAGCTGAAATACACCTAACAAGTAAAGACTATGTGTGGAACCAAAAACTCGGTTATGAAAGTGTCCTCTTCAGATTTCGATCTTCCTTTGAGACAAGCCACCTAGCTAAAAACTGCCCAAAAGCATCCCAGAAATATTCTGCTAGAAAAAATCACCACAGATCTACATGGTGGGAAGGAGCACAAAAAGAACACTACACTATCATCAAAGAAGAATACTCTCGAGAAAAATTTGAATTACAAGAAATCGGGCAAGAAAGAAACAACTCTCAAGACAAGCGGGGGGAAAGCCCCGCCCAACAACAAAAGAGTGAATTCGACAAGCCGTCAAGCATCAACAATTACGAGGATTCAAATACCGCACAAAATAAATCTTCATTTAACAGCAAAGCAGATCTCCTAGACCAAACTTCTTCTCCGACTATCTTCAAAAGGGCAAACACAATAGATCGTGAAACTAAGACATCAATGTCCCAAGAACAAGAAGAGATGAAGGAGATGCAAGATAAAGAAAGTTGGAAGACTGTAGAGAAAAAAAAGAAAGCTACAGCACCAACCTTGCCAAGAAAGACGAGGAGCCAGTCAATTAGAAACTAAGAAAATTATAGGTCCAATAGACCAATTTGGTCTCAATGGATGTTAACCATCATCATCATCATCATAAAATTATAAAAAAAATAATAACAATTATAATGTATTATCATAATAATAATAATAATAAAATAATAATAATAATAAAAATCGTGATTATAATATTATAATAAGTAATATAATCAATATTATAATAATACATAAAAGACCCAATTATTTAGGATAATTAATAACTATACAAATAATAGCAACTATATTCTTAATATTTTAATATATTTATGATTATTATTGAATTTTGTTATTATAATAATAAGTAAACCTATTTATTATATTATTTCTATTATTATATTATTAGGCTTTAGTATTTTTAATATTTATTTTAGGGTTTGTATACATTGGATTTATAATATTAGTCTTTTTGTTTATTATTACCTAAGGATTTAATACTAAAATCCCAAGGGATTATGAACCAACGGGAATAATATTAAACAAAAAGGACTAATATTATAAACCCAAGGAACTAATAAACCTAACTCTTTAATATTATAAACCTAAGGAATTAGTGAGCCCAACAGATAAATATTAAAAACCTAAGGGATCAAGAAGCATAAGGAATTGATATTACAAACCCAAGTTAATAATAAACCCAAAGGATTAATACTAGAATCCCAAGGGATTATGAACCGAAAGAAATAATGTTAAACCCAAGGGACTAATATAATAAACCCAACATTGGTAGACCCTATTATAAATATTAGAAAGACTAAAATAAACATGGTTTATTTTCATGGTGAGAGAATCCTTGTCACAATGTGACATTCAACCATGGTTGGCCATGGTTGTCTATGATTGACAATTGTTGACCATGATCGATATTATAAACCTAAGGGAATAATAAACCCAAGGCATTGATATTATAAACCCCAAGGAATAATAAAACTAAGTGATTAAGATGAAAACCCAAGGATTATGAACCCAAGGGAATAATATTAAACCCATGGGACTAATATTATAAACCCAAGATTGTTAAACCCAAATATAAACACTACAAACACTAAAATAAACATGGCTTATTTTCATGGTGAGTCAATCTTTGTCAAAATGTGACATTAAATCAAGGGACTAATATTATAAAACCAACATTGGTAAACCCAAATATAAATACTACAAATACTAAAATAAACATGGTTTATTTTGACGGTGAGACAATTCTTGTCACAATGCGACATTCAATCATGGTTTATGATGTTTGGCTATGATTGACAATGGTTTACCATGATTCATATTATCAATGAAAGGGAATAATAAACCCAAGGGATTGATATTATAAACCCAAATGAATAATAAACCCAAGGGATTAATACTAAAACCCAAGGGAATAATATTAAACCCATGGGACTAATATTATAAACTTCATATCGGAGGCAAATATCAATACTACAAACACTAAAATAAACATAGTTTATTTTGATGGTGAGACAATCCTTGTCACAATGCGACATTCAAACATGGTTCACCATGTTTGGCTACGATTTATATTATAAACCTAAGGGAATAAAATAACCCAAATTTTGATATTATAAACCCAAATGAATAATAAACTGAAGGGAGTCGTACTAAAAGCCCAAGGGATTATGAACTCAAGGGAACAATATTAGGCCCAAGGAACTAATATTATAAACCCAATATTGTAAACCCAAATACAAATATTACAAACACTAAAATAAACATGTTTGATTTTCATGGTGAGACAATCTTTGTCAAAATGTGACATTCAAGCATGGTACTAATATTATAAACCCAAATATAAATACTACAAACACTAAAATAAACATGGTTTATTTTGATGGTGAGACAATTCTTGTCACAATGCCACATTCAACCATGGTTGACCATTTTTGGCTATGATTGACAATGGTTTACAATGATTGATATTATAAACCAAAGGGAATAATAAACCAAAGGAATTGATATTATAAACCCAAATGAATAATAAACCCAAGGGATTATGAACCCAAGTGAATAATATTAAACCCAAGTGACTAATATTATAAACCCAACATTTGTAAAACCAAATATAAATATTACAATGTCTAAAATAAACATGATTTATTTTCATGGTGAGACAATCCTTGTCACAATGTGTCATTCAACCATGGTTGACCATGTTTGATATTATAAACCTTGTTGGAATAATAAACCCAAGGCATTGATATTAAAACCCAAATGAACAATAAACCCAAGGGATTAATACTAAAACCCCAAGGGATTATGAATCCAATGGAATAACATTAAACCTAAGGGCCTAATATTATAGACCCAACAATTGTAAAGCCAAATGTAAATATTACAAAGACCAAAATAAACATGATTTATTTTCATGGTGATACAATATTTTTAAAATGGGATATTCAACCATGGGACTAATCTGGTAAACTGATGCAAGGTAACCCCCACTTACACCCACAATATGCATGTAAAATGTATAAATACATTTGTCCCAAGAATTTAACTCACAAGCGAGTCAAAATCTTCAACCTTTTATGGATAAGGCCTTATTAATCAAATTCCCATGTGGAATAATTTATAAAAAACCCAACATAGGCTAACCCCTAGCCTGTATATATTATCGAGACTTTAATCAACCCTCGAGCCTTCATATAAGACTTTATTAAAGCCTTTCATTAATCCTTCCTATTGGGACTTAAAACCTCTTCATAACCTTGATAAAACCCTTTAACCACATATATATGTACAACCTTCCCATCCTAACATTGGTTACATATATTTTAGTACATCAAGCCTTGCATCCTTTGATAACGTTGATTTATATATAAAACGTCACATATGCGCGCTTAACCCTTTATAACCATCTATAAAGGAAATATGTGCAAACCATACCTTTTTACTTTATACGGCCTCTGCACGTCCCTCTAGGTTTCACCTTTATCGCAATTCGGTATCGACTCCTCCATGGGTCACAATAATACAATCTCTATCGCACCCGATATGCGATAACTTGATATCGGACTTCAAACATTATACGTCCGCTTCCAAAATTCGTTGGGTCCACTCCTTCAGACCCTTCTGCAGTGCTCCGCTGATCTTCGACCACCTCCGATCGCCGATTAGCACTTTATCGCTATCGACGCATCGGCATTTCACAGCCCACTAGCCTTTGACCTCTGTCTAATGTGGTTGGGATTAGATCACGACTATTGATTAGGTTCTCGATCCAATAGTCGATATCTTTTCCCAATGTAAAGTTGCTTAACATCCCTCCGTCATTGATCTACACTTAGTAGATCCAACAGTCTACCATGAATTTGGATAGACAACAAGCATGGGGTTTAATCGCCCAATAAAGCGGTTTCCACTCACCACTTCTCTGCTATGTGTCACGTTATGAATGGAATTGGAAGGCTAACCTTCGATACCATTTACCACCTCTTTGCCACCCAAAATACCACTTAAGGTTATAAGCCCGCCTTCCTTCTTTAAAGTTTGTCGATGTGATATTTCACCGCTACCTCATGCAACATGATTTGGACCATTGATCTATAAGATCCAGCGGTTGCTGTGTACTAACACTTCACTTCTTTGTTCGTCCCTTTCTTTATATTTTACGCTATCTCTTCAGCGTTTTCTCTATGGTTCGGGATTTTCTTCAAGTTTCTTCAAAGGGTTCCACTGCTCAAATTCCTCTTAGCTTAACTCTTCTACGAATTCTCACTTCGCTACCTCTCCACAGAGCTTCACTCTGATCTTCAACTGGATTCAATGATCCATTTATGACTCCTCTAAATCATTCTGTTCCTTTGCGTATCATTCAAAATTATGCCTGCAACCATGTTACAGATCCTACGAATTCACATGTAATTCATTCATAAATTACTCATTTCACACACTTACACAGTTAGGAATAAACCTCAGTATATATAAGTATAAACAAATGATTACATTCAAGACTCTCTGTCTCTCATAGGCCTGATCTTCAATATCAATGGCCTCTCCCTCCTCTTTTACTCTGCCTGTAGGCTTACATTTATACTAGAAAAGGTTCTTTTGAACTAATTTTGGTTCAAATCCTAAATCTTTTGAACTGACTCCTAAATCCTCTATGTCCACTTCTAACTTCATTTAATTCCTAAGGACTCTCTCTAGTTCCTTGAATCATGAAACTACTTTAAGAGTTATATTTGACTTTTAACTCTTTTGTCTTTATTGACCACTCATCTACTCCTTTATTCAAGAGCATTTACAAACAACCTCACATTATCTAATTAATGCTTATTCTACTCACTCAAAGGCCTAAATGTTACATTAATTCATCACTTAGGAATCTAACTTCCTTAAAACACTTGACCCCCTATGTCTACTAAATACAATGATTCTCTCTTGGCTTGAATGCTCCTGCATCATAAACCCAAATATAAATATTACAAACACTAAAATAAACATGGTTTATTTTCATGGTGGGCCAATATTTGTCAAAATGCAACATTCAACCATGGGACTAATATTATAAACCCAAATATAAATACTACAAACACTAAAATAAACATGATTTATTTTGATGGTGAGACAATCCTTGTCACAATGTGAGATTCAACCATGGTTGAACATGATTGATATTATAAACCTAAGGGAATAATAAACCGAAGGGATTGATATTATAAACCCAAAGGAATAATAAAACTAAGGGATTAATACTAAAACCCCCAAGGATTATGAGCCGAAGGGAATAATGTTAAACTCATGGGACTAGTATTATAAACCCAATATTGATAAACCCAAATATAAATACTACAAACACTAAAATAAACATGGTTTATTTTGATGGTGAGACAATCCTTGTCACAATGCAACATTCAAACATGGTTGACCATGGTTGGCTATGCTTGACAATGGTTGACCATGATTGATATTATAAACTTAAGGGAATAGTAAGCCAATCTTATTTACATTATAAACCCAAATGAATAATAAACCCAAGGGATTAATGCTAAAACCCCAAGGGATTATGAACCCAAGGGAATAATATTAAGTCCAAGGGATTAGTACTAAAACCCCAAGGGATTATGAACCCAAGGGAGTAATTTTAAGCCCAAGGGACTAATATTATAAACCCAAATATAAATATTACAAAGACTGAAATAGCAATGATTTATTCATGGTGAGACAATCCTTGTGACAATGTGATATTCAAGCATTGTTGACCATGGTTGGCTATGATTGACAATGGTTCAAGAAGCACAAGGAATTGATATTACAAACACAAGAGAAACATAAAGATGACCATGATTGATATTATAAACCCAAAGTATTAATACTAAAACCCCAAGGGATTATGAACTGAAGGAAATAATGTTAAACCCAAGGGACTAATATCATAAACCCAACATTGGTAAACCCTAATATAAGTATTAGAAAGACTAAAATAAACATGGTTTATTTTCATGGTGAGAGAATCCTTGTCACAATGTGACATTCAACCATGGTTGGCCATGGTTGTCTATGATTGACAATGGTTGACCATGATCGATATTATAAACCTAAGGGAATAATAAACCCAAGGCATTGATATTATAAACCCCAAGGAATACTAAAACAAAGTGATTAATACAAAAACCCAAAGGGATTATGAACCCAAAGGAATAATATTAAACCCATGGGACTAATATTATAAACCCAACATTGTTAAACCCAAATATAAACACTACAAACACTAAAATAAACATGGTTTATTTTCATGGTGAGTCAATATTTGTCAAAATGAGACATTCAACCAAGGGACTAATATTATAAAGCCAACATTGGTAAACCCAAATATAAATACTACAAATACTAAAATAAACATGGCTTATTTTGACGGTGAGACAATTCTTGTCACAATGTGACATTCAACCATGGTTGAAGATGTTTGGCTATGATTGACTATGGTTTACCATGATTTATATTATCCGCCAAAGGGAATAATAAACCCAAGGGATTGATATTATAAACCCAAATGAATAATAAACCCAAGGGATTAATACTAAAACCCAAGGGATTATGAAGCCAAGGGAATAATATTAAACCCATGGGACTAATATTATAAACTTCACATCAAGTAAAGGCAAATATCAATACTACAAACACTAAAACAAACATAGTTTATTTTGATGGTGAGACAATCCTTGTCACAATGTGACATTCAAACATTATTCATCATGTTTGGCTACGATTTATATTATAAACCTAAGGGAATAAAAAAACCCAAGTTTTGATATTATAAACCCAAATGAATAATAAACTGAAGGGAGTAATACTAAAACCCTATGGAATATGAACCCAAGGGAACAATATTAAGCCCAAGGGACTAATATTATAAACCCAATATTCGTAAACCCAAATATAAATATTACAAACACTAAAATAAACATGTTTTATTTTCATGGTGAGACATTCTTTGTCAAAATGTGACATTCAAGAATGAGACTAATATTATAAACCCGACATTGGTAAACCCAAATATAAATACTACAAACACTAAAATAAACATGGTTTATTTTGATTATGAGACAATTCTTGTCACAATGCGACATTCAACCATGATTGACCATGTTTGGCTATGATTGACAATGGTTTACAATGATTGATATTATAAACCAAAGGGAATAATAAACCCAAGGGATTGATATTATAAACCCAAATGAACAATAAACCCAAGGGATTAATGCTAAAACCCAAATCAACAATAAACCTAAGGGATTAATAGTAAAACCCCAAGGAATTATGAACCCAATGGAATAATATTAAACCCAAGGGCCTAATACTATAGACCCAACAATTGTAAACCCAAATGTAAATATTACAAAGACCAAAATAAACATGATTTATTTTCATGGTGAAACAATATTTGTCAAAATGGGACATTCAACCACGGGACTAATATGGTAAACCAAAATATAAATATTACACACTAAAATAAACATGGTTTTTTTTTTCATGGTGAGACAATCCTTGTCAAAATGTGACATTCAACCATGGGACTAATATTATAAACCCAAATTTGGTAAACCCAATTATAAATATTACAAACACTAAAATAAACATGATTTATTTTGGTGGTGAGACAATCCTTGTCACAATACGAGAATCAACCATGGTTGACAATGATTGATATTATAAACCGAAGGGAATAATAAACCCAAGGGATTGATATTATAAACCTAGAGGAATAATAAAAATAAGGGATTAATACTAAAAACCCAAGGGATTATGAACTGAAAGGAATAATATTAAACCCATGGGACTAATATTATAAACCCAATATTGATAAACCCAATATAAATACTATGAACACTAAAATAGACATGGTTTATTTTGATGGCAAGACAATCCTTGCCACAATGCAACATTCAAACATGGTTGACTATGGTTGGCTATGATTGACAATGGTTGACCATGATTGATATTATAAACCTAAGGGAATAGTAAACCCAACTTATTTATATTATAAACCCAAATAAATAATAAACCCAAGGGACTAATACTAAAACCCCAAGTGATTATGAACCCAAGCAAATAATATTAAGCCCAAGGGATTAATAACAAAACCCCAGGGGATTATGAACCAAGGGAATAATATTAAGCTCAAGGGACTAATATTATAAACCCAACATTTGTAAACCCAAATATAAATATTACAAAGACTAAAATAAACATGATTTCTTCATGGTGAGACAATCCTTGTGACAATGTGACATTCAACCATGGTTGACCATGATTGATATTATAAACATGAGGTAATAATAAACCCAAAGGATTGATATTATAAAACCAAATGAATAATAAACCCAAGGGATTAATAGTAAAACCCCAAGGGATTATGAGCCAAAGGGAATAATATTAAACCCAAGTGACTAATATTTTAAACCCAACATTCGTAAACCCAAATATAAATATTACAAATGCTAAAATAAACATTATTTATTTTCATGGTTAGAAATTCCTTGTGACAATGTGACATTCAGACATGGTTGACCATGGTTGGCTATGATTTACACTGGTTTACCATGATTGATATTATAAACTTAAGGGAATAATAAACCCAAGGGATTAATATGAGAAACCGAAAGGAATAATAAAACGAAGGGATTGGTACTAAAACCATAAGGGGTTATGAACCCAAGGGAATAATATTAAACCCAAGGGACTAATATTATAAACCCAGTGTATATAAACCCTAAGACAAATCTTATAAAAATTGAAATAATCATGATGGACCATTATTGATTTTCATATTGAGACAATCCTTATGACAATTCCATGTTGGACCATGGTCGACATCATAATAAACCCTGTTTGACTCAGGAATAATAAACCCAACCAATTGATATTATAAACCAAAGGGATTAATAGTGAAACCCCAAGGGATTATGAACCAAAGGGAATACTATTAAACAAAAGGGAATAATAAACCCAAGGGAATAATAAACCCAAGGGATTGATATAATAAACCCAAAGGAATAATAAACCCAAGGGATTATTATTTATTTTCATGGTGAGACAATCCTTGTCACAATGTGACATTCAAGCATGGTTGGCTATGATTGACAATGGTTTACCATGATCGATATTATAAACCCAAGGGAATAATAAACCTAATGGATTAATATGAGAAACCCAAAGGAATAACAAAATGAAGGGATTAATACTAAGACCCCAAGGGATTATGAACCCAAGGGAATAATATTAAATCCAAGGGACAAATATAATAAACATTAAAATAAACATAATCGACCATTATTGATTTACATATTGAGACAATTCCTATCACAATTCCATGTTGGGCCATGGTCGACATTATAATAAACTATGTTTGACTCGGGAATAATAAACCCAAGCGATTGATATTATAATCCCAAGGGATTAATACTAAAACCCCAAGGGATTATGAACCTAAGGCAATATTATTAAACAAAAAGGACTAATAATATAAACCCAAGGGATTGATATAATAAACCCAAAGGAATAATAAATCCAAGGGATTAACACTAAAACCTCAAGGGATTATGAACCCAAGGAATTATTAATATTAAAAAGTTGAAGAATGAAGAAAACCAATAATTTGATATTATAAACCATTGGGAATTAATAAACCCAAGAGAAAAATATTAGAAACCAAAGGGATCAAAAATGGTAAGGGATTAATAGGAATTAATTTTTTAAACCCAACGGATTGGTCAGCCCACGTGACTATGAATATTATAAACCTAATGAATAAATAAACCTTAGGGATTATTAATATTATGAAAGTAGCATGTCAATAAATTGAAGGAATAAACATTGTAAATCTAAGGGATTAATATTAAACCTTAGGACTATTATTTAAACCTTAATATTGGGGATTAATAAAACAAAGGGAATAAATGATAAACCAAAGGAATTATTAATATTACAAACTTAAAGAACAAATAAACCTAATCATTTAATATTATAAACCCAAGGAAATAGTAAACCGAACCTAACCCCTAAATCCATAGCATCAACATATAAACATAAATAATGCTATAACACAAAAAGAAATAATAAAAAACATAAACGAAAACCAATATAAGAACCACATTGCAAACCATAAAGCACTAAAACATGATAAATCATCATTACATTAATAATAACACATTTATATCACTACATTATAAACAATAAATAGAATTTAAGCCATAAATATATTGATATCAATACATGAATGTATTAATAGTATAAATCTCAAGAATATTGATATAAACACCTAGAACATGAAATCTCAACAATAATATTATAAATGTAAACAACATTTTCATTTATGAAAGACGTGAACAAAGTGAAGAGATCTACACAAAAGACCACAACAATAAAAAATGAAAGAGAAATATATAATATAGTAACACTCCCATTGGAGCAAAGCAACATAAATGAAAAAATACACCTAACTTGCACGCATTGGATTTAAAGAAGAACAACATAATAGGACATTTTAAGACCAAAGATATACAATTTTGTACTTAAAAACAATATTATTGTTTAAAATAATCAATTTAACCAACATTGCAACCATAGAAAGAACATTGAGTCTTAACATATATTTTTTGTTTTCTTTACATCAAATAATTCCACTACAAAATTGAAGTTCAAACAATATTTCAAAAGTCATCTATGGAGCGGCCTCTTCCAAAACACCAATTCATAGTGATATGGACTTCAATCGCTCCTCTTCCTTCTTCCTAATTGTAACATATGCGCTATCTTTCATCTTGGCATAATGTTGGAAAGAGAAAGGTGGTGCAATGCGTAAACCATCTATTGATTTCACTCTTGATATCATTATGAAGGTAAGGCCTTGCTGCTCTTTATTCCCGATATCAACTGATGCTCATTCAAAAGTCAATCCTTGCGACTTGTGGATTGTAAGAGCCCATGCCATCTTCAAAGGAATTTGTTTTTGATTTCCTCTTATCACTGGATGATAGAGACAATGTGTGGATTGATTACATCAAATGAAACACCAACATACTTATCAAAAACAACAGTTGTGAACATTGGAAGTTGAGGTGGCTTAAAGGTAGGCGGATAGAATATATCCTTAACAAAACCAAGTGCACCATTCACCAAGCGAGCTTCAACCCATAAATTACATGTCAACATAACACACTGACCATGACACAACAAAACTTCATGGTCCAATTGATCATCATCAAAACCACTGATTTCTGAACGCCTGAATGCTCAGTAACACATCATGCAATTAGAGAATTTAATGATTTTAACATATGCCTATTATGGAAGGAGACCAAATTATTTGTTGGAAACATGTGAACTGTTACATTAAATAAATCTCTTTCTCTAGGATGCAACCTCATATCAGCCCGTGACATAAGAAACTCCCAATCTTCAAGAATAGGTTCTATGTTTCTTATTTTATTGAGGACTCTACAAAAATAAGATTGTTTCTCATTATTCCCTTGTTGGTGAAAGATCGTGTCAAGAGTGACAACAATGTTGAATTTGTTCTAGCAGACTTTCCCTAGTTTATTACTTGTATACAAAGGCTTATCTCTTATAGGAGGCAGTTGGCCAAGGTCACCCAAAAGGATGATGGATCTGCCACCAAAAGGACAATTGTTTTTCTCTGGAAATGCTTGTCGTAATTGAGCGTCTATTTGCATAAACAACCTTGATCCTAGAAAGCTAATTTCATCAATCAATATATATCTAACATGTCACATTTCTTCTTGGAATACTACAAGTGACTGCCCCTGTAGTGCTTGCATATCTTTAATTGGAATTTTTAGAGTTGAGTGTATTGTTTTTGCATGTATATTAAAAGTAGC
Organism: Pinus taeda; assembly: GCA_000404065.3. Lineage (NCBI taxonomy): Eukaryota > Viridiplantae > Streptophyta > Pinopsida > Pinales > Pinaceae > Pinus > Pinus taeda. Next base: position 81,471 of record APFE030900183.1, on the reverse strand, counting down.
TATTTTTGTTGGGGCAAGAAGAAGTAAAGGGCTTCTTCCATTAGTTGACAAATTAGAAAGAGCTTCAAAAATACAATGGATAAGGAAAGACTTCCCAGTGCCCACAGTGCCCTAAATAATCATAATAAGAGCTTCATGAATCTCATATTCAGCAAAGTGCCTTAAGACAATTTCAAAAGCAAGTCGTTGTTTTTCTGACAAAGAATCTGGAGATGAAAATGTTCTGTTTGAAAGGTCAACAATATCACCCATTGATTTTTCGTTCCTTATAAAATTAATAGCTTCTTCTGCAACATCATGAGAAATAGTTATACTTTCCCAGTCAAAGGATATATCAAAGTCCCTTTGACGAAGGGTGTGATGATCATAAACATTGACATCATTTGGTGGAACCAAACGACAGAAAATTTGCCATTCTTGAAAATCATCTTCAAGATTCATTTCCTGGTTAGAAAAATCACCATCTTCTTCATATTCAATATTCTCTATAATTGATGGATGTCGATCAACATGCCATGCTCAATATCAAATATTCCTCCAACTTTCAATAATAATTTCAGCTGAAAGGCCAATTTCTGCAGGAATGTCATGGAATGGCTTGCACAATAGCAATTATGTCCAACAAAAGTTTTCAAATTCCTCTAAAGCCTCACTAGGAATAGAATAAAACTGCGGCCAAACCCGAACAATAACGCAAACATCTCTAGGCTTCCATGGATCTTGTTTACACTTGCTATCAAATGTCCAAGATATTTCTATTTCTATCAAAGATAGATGTTCAAAGAAAAAAGGTCTCTTATGATAATTTTGAAAAAAAGTATTCTCAGATGAACATTGCAAGCCATCCCTTGATATTTTCCTAAAAACATTTCTTCCAACATTTAAGGAAAAAAATTTCAGACTACAAACAACAAGAGATAGCTTATGCAACATATGGCATGTTTCTTGTGCTCTAATGTCACGGTCAACAATCTTTTCTGCAGAAACTTTCCATATGCACATAAAGCATGATCCTCAGAGCCAATAGAATTTAAAATTTTAGTTAACATATGATGATAACTTTCAGAACTTTTTTCTGCTTTCGATGCATACTTAGCAATGTATTTTAACACAGCATAGCGAGAAAGCACTGGTTGGTAATCAACATTTGCACGCCACATTGTTAGAAGGTCAATGTTATGTACATTAAGCTTGTCATCATTTCTTGTTGGCTCATATTTTTTTCTTCCTTGATCACCAATTAACAATCTTGATTCATCACAAAGATCCCATGGAGCATTGTATCGACATGTTAGAATAGTGCCCTTTTTGCACAAACAAGAATCCACAATACACTTTGTGTGCCTTTGGACACGGTTTAACAATTCTTCGTAATCATTATGAGGATTAGAAGAGAAAATATGACTAGTATTTAATAGGCAAGGGCCGTCATTGAGGCTTCATGGAACCATTATGTTGTGACGATGTATGTCAGGCAGATTCCATACAGTTACATATTTGTCGAAGAATATCTTTGCAAGTTTTACATCAGAACTATTTGACCAATCAAGTATTTCCATGTCAGGAGCACCTTCTAACCATAGGAAACCATGGATATGTGTTGATCCTCTATGTTGCCACTCATATCTGAAATAAATGAAGTTATAGTTACTACAAACAATATAAATAGAATCATAATAAAAGTTGAAAAAGTATAGAAAAAAATTTGAACACAAACCTGTACCAAAAGTATTTAGCTTTAAGATATTTTTGGATAACTTCCTCTCAAAAAATATTGAATCTGTGGTGCATAAATGTCGCAACAATATGAGGATACTAGATAACATTCTCAATTTTCATACGATGCTCATTTGAAGAATGAGAATGCGAATGTATTGGCATGAGGTTATGCAACTCTGGCCACTTTGTGTCAGTTGCACTCAAAGTAAAAAATAGATATGGACATCCTAACTGAGTAATCATGTCCGTCAATTCAAATCAACACTTAGTCCAGTATGCCCTTGTACCTCTTATATAAGAGCCAAACCTCATAAGATGCTCATCCAAATTACTATCTGGTAAAGCAGATAGTTGGTGACGCAACTCCTCAATTGTTGTAGGTGAGTTATCATGTAAATGTTTCTTTGAAAAAACTGCAGCAGTTGCTTCGCTCCGATGCCACATTACCATGTTTAATAGGTAATATCAAAAGTGAGGATGACTTCCAAATCTCTGATCATAGTACCTAAGAAGATGCAATGCATACTCATGAAGTTCAACACTACAAATACGTGGTTGCAACCAATCATCATTTCCAGTGGGGAACAATGTTGGGAATGCCATATCTAATAACCCTTCTGTATTATATTTATTCACTGAAGAGGTTCCAATACTGGGCCAATCCATGCCTTGAACATGTGAAGAATCAACATTATCAAGAAATGCTCTAATTTCTTCCACTTCTCTTCATTCATTTGGTAGGCGAGCAACAAAGGAAGAAGGATGAGAGGGAAAATGCTCAGCATGAAACTCTTCATTATTAGTTTCATTGATCTCAGATTCTTCAATATCACAATCAACAAGTTTAAGCTTGGAGGAGACATCTGTTGATCTTTCTGGCAGAGCATTTACTAGATCATAATAAATTACAACATCTCAATAATATTGATCATGTTGGATTTTGAAAAGCAATGCAGCCATCACTTGAGATATTTTGACATAACATTCCTAATATTTAGACTGAGCGCCATGACTCCTCACAATTAGAAAGTCAATATCTTCAACATGTCGAGGAAGGCTTTGTACAATTGTAGAAATAACTTGAGGAAAGCTAATTGTATGACCACTATACTTATATTTCCCACCTCAAGCATGTGTCACTTGCAAAATAGGATTTACACATGCTATTAGGATTTCTTCAACTTGAGTAAGAACTCTTAAAATATGAGGTTGCTCACCAGGATCCATGTTATTATATCGACAAAAACGATGGGCTCCTCTTTCACTCTTATATCGTCTACAAACAACTCCTTCAGAATGTCTCACAACAAGGATTCCGGGATATGATTCTTGGAAAATGTGGCACATTTGGACAATTGACAAGCTATCTATATTTGCTCGAAACCTTTTATGCACTGCAATCATGTTTTCATCAAAATGAATATGATCTCTACTCACCGAACCATGTTTAAAACCATTTGGATGAGTAAAATATCTTCTAACATTTACTTCATCTTCAAGAACATGAGATTCCCTCCGCAAATTTGAAGCATGTGGAATGGATCTATAAGAATGTATTTCCAAATTTATGGTCTGCATTTCACGAACTTGAGAGGTTGTAAAGGTCTCTTTGTCATAAAATACTTTAAAATTTAATTTCCAACTAATTATAAATGAGGAAAATGAAAAAGAATCAAGTGCATTCAAAATTTACATTTGTATCTTCATGTGGATAAGGTTTATGACATGGTTGCTCTTGGATTCTAAGATCAGTGGATGGAACATTTTTGGATGTAGTTTCTTTGCCTCTATTCAAATGAGTTGTTTCTTGTTTCAAAAAAATTAAATACATTATAAAACTAAATGTCCAAAAAAGAAAGATTCAAAAATTGAAAATAAATCAAATACATTGAACATATACATTAGTTTTATAATTTGATGTTTTGGATTCCAATTCTCCAACCTAATGAGATGAGATCATGGTTTCTCCATGAAAGGTTACAAAACACAATTTCCAGCCAACTGTAAATGAAAAAATGAGAAAAATATCAAATGCACTCAACATTTACATTTGTTTGGCGAAGTGGATGAATTCTATGAGATGGTTCCTCTTCACTTCTAACATCAATAGATGAAACATCTACAAAGTTAATTTGTATGCCTCTATTGAAATGACTTGTGTCCTGTTCAAGGAGAATAAAATACACCATAAAATTCAATGTTTAAGCAATTAGAAATTTAAAAAATGAAAAGCACATAAAAAACATTGAAAATTTACATTAGTCTAGCAATTTGATCGTCAAGGAGAATGCACAAGAAGATTATGACATGCTTCATCTTCACTTCTCAGATTAGTAGATGGAACACTTTGGGAGTTAATTTCTAGACCTTTATTAAAACAAGTTGTATCCTATCCGAAGAGAATAAAATAAGATAAGTTTAGTAAACAAAACTTTGTAAATATAGGAATGTAGTAGAACAACCACTATTGTAGTGAAAATCAAAATATAATTGTGTTACCTCCATTGTGCCATGTGAAATGCTATCAGGGATGACTGATTCTCTTGGTGGGATCACATTACTTTGAGAAGTGGGATTTGAAGGTATTTTTTTTCGAGCAACTAGATCCAAATTATCAAACAAATGGCCAAGTAAACTATCATCCAAATCATCACACAAAATGTCATCATTACCTCCACCATGGATGTTTTGCAACATTTGGCCATCAAAACATGCAATTGGACACATGGAAGGGTTAGGGTGGACATTTACATCCACAATATCAATATTAAGTTCTTCCCGATTGCAAGATGTTTCCCGAATGTTATGAACATTTTCAGAAGAGCATCGAACAACAATATTTGTTGAGGAGGAGCATATCCTAATAATGAACTATCAACATGAAATGTTCTTTCCATTATATCGTCCATAGTGTGATACTTACGAGGAATTATAGAATCATTTTGAAGAGTGGCTTCACTAGTTTTTCTGTTATATGTAGCTCTCCTATGCTCATTTATTACATCCTTATTTTGTTGATACCACAAACGACGACTTTCATTAGACCTCTCACGTGATTGTGGTGACAAATTTATTTTTCTTGTACACTTGCGTGTGCCTTAAGATGACATGTCTACAATGAATAATAAAATATTCATTATGGAATCATAATCATGGAACATAAAAAGTGTATATGTTAATATGTACATGATTATGATTATGCAGTATATGGAGGTTAAATTAATAAATATTAGAAAATTTAAATAATAAAAGATGTAATATGTTTTATGTTTGTGAGATTTTTCAACATAATTATATATATTTATAACTTTTTTTAATTATTTGAATTTCTTAATATTTATTAAAATA